>JAZHPH010000250.1:149224-163852 GCA_037356405.1 Nasonia oneida | reverse complement strand
GGGAGGTTTTTACCCCTTAAAAGTGAAAATTAGCCGATAAAAAAAAATACGTGTCTCTTATTTTTTTATGTTCTACAACATATATGAAAATCATCAAAATCGGTGAGTTCGGGTTGGGTACCTTTCCTTGTCAGTGTAAGTCCCAAGACGATTGATGTTGACTATCTTGGATTTATGTCTTGGTGAACGACGAATACAATAGACGATGTCATTGATTTTTTTTACAATCTCCCAAGGTCCTTCCCAATTCGACTGTAGTTTCGGTGCTTTTCCTTTAGTTCTTCGAGGGTTGAAGAACAAAACTTTTTGTCCTTGTGAATATTCAACGTTGAGAGCTCGTTTGTCGTACCAAGACTTCGTCTTTTCCGATTGTAAGTTAATCCGGTCTCGTGCCATTTCATGGATCTCGCTGAGTTTTGAGTTTCCTCCGAAGCCTGTGTACGTAGTCTCCGTCTCCTTCAATCTCGACCTCCTCTGGTAGACACCCTCGAATCAAGTCCAAAGAAGTCTCAGATCAAAACCGGTGTACATCTCAGCTGGAGTAGCTCCGGTCGTTGCATGTTTGGAGGATCTGTAAACTAACAGAAATAGTGAAACCCAGCGATCCCAGTCTTTCTGATTGTCGTGTATGTAATTTGTGAGATAGTGAAGTAATGTTTGTACATGTCTTGTTTGTACTTAATCTTTCTACTTGTCCGTTTGATTGTGGGTGTAATGGTGATGTTCTTGTCTTTTTAATTCCTAACAACTCAGACAAATTTTCAATCAACTTCGAATCGAAATTTGTCCCTTGATCAGTATTTATTTCTAAAGGTACTCCATACCTACAGACAATCTGATCAACAAAAATCTCAGCAATGGTTCTTGTTCTCATATTAGAGAGAGGAAAAGCTTCAACCCACTTTGAGAAACAGTCACAACTAAGAGGTATTTATTGCCTAAAGAAGAAAGTGGAAAGGGACCTAAAATATCCATTTGCAGTCGTTCAAATGGAACTCCTGAATTGTAAATCTTCATCTCACCATGGCCTTTGTCTGGAGGACCTTTCTTTGCAATACAAACTTCACAGGATTTACACCAATTTTCTACATCTCTCTTGCAAGTAGCCCAATAAAATCGTTTTCTAATTTTATCTAAAGTTTTGTTGTTTGTGGTTGTTACTCCGAAATGTCCTCCAGATGGTGAATCATGTGCTTCTTCTAAAATATCTTTGATTTTATCCATAGGAACAACCAATTGACGAATTTTATGATCTAAATTTGTTGAAATCCATTCTCTATCAAAATTCCATTAATTAACACTAACGAATCCCATTGTAAACAATAAATTTTAGTAAATTCATCCATCGAAGAAATTTCTTGCCATGCTGGTTTTTTCTGTAATTTCTTCGTTTGACAAATAAACGAAATAGCCTTATCTTCTGGTTGACTCTTCTTCCAATCTTCCGATGTATTTTCGTCAAAAATAATACGGCAAATAGTCTCTTCATTGAATTTTTCTTCTACTCTGGAACAATATTTACATGAAAAATCTTCACAAGGGCGTCTTGAAACTCCATCAGCATTTCCATGTAAATTACTTTTCCTGTGGATAATTTTGTAGTCATACTAATCCAATTTCCCTAGCCAACGAGCTAATTGTCCATCTAATTCTTTAAACGGCAATAACCAAGTCAAAGAAGAATGATCAGTCCCAATGATAAAAGGTTTACCGATGAGGTATTGATGAGGTATTGATTGAGGTAATGATGAAAATGTTTTAACGATTCTATAATAGCGAGGAGTTCACGACGAGTGACGCAATAAATACTCTCTGATTTAGAAAGAACTCTACTATAATAACCTATGACACGTTCGATGCCATCTTGCTTCTGAGAAAGAACCGACCCAATTCCATGATCAGAAGCATCAGTATCTAAAATAAATTCAGAAGAAAGAGAAGAAAATGCCAAAATTGGAGGTTTTGTAAGAACCTCTTTCAATTTTGAAAAAGCTTTTTGATAATCTTCTGACCGAATGAACTTAGTCGATTTTTCAGTTAATTTATACAATGGTTTTGCTATATCAGCAAATCCTTTAATGAGACGCCTATAATAACCACAGAAATTTACAAAACTCAATACAGCCTTTTTGTTGTGAGGAATTGGCCAATTTAAAACGGATTGAATTTTCTTTGGATCAGCTGACTTTCCTTCTTCAGAAACGATGTATCCTAAATATTCGACTTGCCTACTGAAGAAAACACATTTCTTCTTGTTCAGACGTAACCCTGCTTCTTGAAAACGAACAAATACCTTCTTCAGATTAGATATCATTTCATCAAATGACTTTCCTAATACCATGACATCATCTAAATAAACTAAACAGAATTTTGAAAGATAATCCCTGAGTAACTTTTCCATCAAACGTTGAAAAGTCGCCGGTGCATTGCATAATCCAAATGGCATAACTGTAAATTACCATAAACCTTTTCCAATTGAGAAAGCCGCGATTTCCCTCTTTCCGAATCTTGATTTGCCAGTATCCACTCTTCAAGTCCAATGTACAAAACCACGAATATCCTGTAAGTTTATCAAGAGTATCATCAATTCTTGGTAAAGGGTATGAATCTTTAATCGTGATTGCATTAATTTTTTGGAAGTTAATAGAAAAACGAATTTTTCCATCCTTCTTCTTCTTGGCAACTACAGGTGAACAATACGAACTATCTGATTCTTTAATGACTCCTTGAGAATGCATCTCAGCAATACATTCATCTAATTCCTTAATTTGATGAATAGGGGGTCTTCGAATAGGCTGTTTAATTGGTTGATTATGGAGTAATTGAATTCTGTGTTCAACCAAATTACATTTTCGAGTGACGTCATCATCTTGAAAAATTTCTTGAAATTCGTGTAGAAGATCCGCAAACTCTTGACGTTGATCTTGATCCAAGTTCTCTGAATTCTTATCAAAAATTTCTTGTAATGAACCTGGTACAACCATATAGTAGTAATACCTTGTAGTGAAAAGGGAATAATAGTAGAACCATGTCCACCGTATGTACACGAGCTGAACGGAACAGCTGAGCGCTATAATAGGACAATAATGAACTCAGCGAGATGTTTACTTTATGATTCGAAATTGAATATTAAGTATTGGCCAGAAATTATAAAAGCCGCGGCGTATTTAAAAAATAGAACAATAACAAATACAAGTGAGAATAAAACTCCGTTTGAAATATTTTTTAGGAAAAAGCCAAACATTAGTAATCTGAAATTATACGGGAGTAAAGTATTTGTTAGAGTTCCAGAAACAAGAAGACAATTAAAATGGGATAGAAAAGCTGAACTGGGTATACTCGTAGGCTATGAAAGCGTTGGATACAGAGTTTTGGTAAATGGAAAAATAATAGTTACACGACATGTAGACTTTATTGAAAATGAAAATTTAATTGGATTTAAAGGTGATGATGAGAGTGATGATGAATTCGAAATGAAAACTCTGAATCAAACGAAATCGAAGAAAATGTAAATGAAAATAAGAAAGAGAGAAAACCAAGTAATAAATTAGATGAGAAAATTGATGATCAAGAAATTAAACTGCGAAGGTCAGAACACAAAAAAAAGAAACAAGATAGATATGGTCAATCCAATTCGTATTATATTTACGTAAACATTGTAAGCGCAGACAGCCCGAAAACTTACGAGAAGCTTTACAGGGAAATGATTGTGATTCATGAAAAGAGGCTATGAATAGAGAAATAAATTGTTTAAATAAAAATAAAACTTGGCAATTAGTAGAAAAGCTGAAAGATAAGAAAATTTTAGATTTAAAATGGTATTTACAAATAAATCTGATAATCATAAAAAAGCGAGATTAGTTGTACGAGGTTTTCAACAAAGAGAAGTACTGGAAGATTTGTATTCTTCAGTAGCTAAAATTCAAACATTGAAGTTACTATTGTCATATTGCTGTGAAAACGGTTTAATGATTATACAGATGGATGTCGAAACCGCATTCCTGAATGGAAAAATAAAATCAGAAATATTTGTAAAACAACCCTTAGGTTACAGTGATAAAATCGAAAAGGTATATAAACTTGAAAAAGCGTTGTATGGACTGCAAGAAAGCCCGAGAGCTTTGTATGTATGGTTCGACAAATATATACAAAAACTAGGATTTAAAAGAAGTGTAAGCGATTATTGTTTGTACACAAAATGTGAAAATAGCGAAACAATTTACTTGATTCTACACGTTTATAATCTATTGATTTGCGAAAAAACAATGCGAAAAATTAATGAGATTATAACCAAATTGTAACAAAAATGTTTAATGAAAGACTTAGGCGAAGGACTTATTTAGGAATAAATATTAATTATGATTATAAAAATTGTAAGATGACAATGGACCAAAGTAATTACATAGAGTTATTAGCTAGACAATATAATATTGAAAATAGTAAACTATTTAAAACACCGATAGAACAAAATTTAAGTCTAGAATCCGCACTAACAGCATCAAGTGATATAAAATATAGAAATCTCATAAGAGCATTATTATATGTAAGCTCTGGAACAAGATTAGATGTTAGTTATAGTGTAAATTATTTAAGTCGATTTCAAAATAGTTACATATATTAGAAAGTCCGAAAACAGGGCAGTGTCATCAGCCGCTGAGTACGTAGCTTTATCAGAAGCTGTAAGTGAAATCAAAGTTGTTAAAAATTTGCTAAAAGACTTTAGTATTAATCTAGAAAAATCAATAAAAATACACGAGGATAACTCAGGAGCCATAGCAATTACAAAATTTGGTAACATGACGAAAAACTCGAAGTACATTTAAGTACATTATCATTTTGTAAATAAGTGCTACGAATATATATATATATATATATATGTGTGTGTGTGTGTGTTAATAAATGAGGGGTTTGGTGCAATAAATAATATCATCCATTGTTCCAGTGGACCCTTCGGATTAGTATTGTATCTTTATTTAACACTCATCGTTAGAGATTACACTTATATCGTCGGATACGCACGACATGTGCTCGGGCTCGCTATATAGCCATTTTACGCTCTCGGCGGTCGAGCTTTTACTCTTACTCTATACTCACGCTCTCACACTATACCTATAGTTACTGCTACTGAGCGCTAGTCCATCCTGCTTGCTATAGTCGCGCACGTATGCCTGTTCGCATACTCTCTATAGTGTGTACGGATAGTAGCATATAAATTACTCATATGTCAAAAAATTTTTTTTTTTAATTTTCCGGATTTTGCGGGAATAATCAGAATTTTATTTCCGGCCGAGCACGCGCTCGCAGTCGATTGGTGGGGGACGGAGCAGCGGCGGAGGAGACGCGTATATATAGTAATAGAAGCGCGCGGCAAGCACGTTATCTATCCTTGCATTAACATTTCTCAACATCTACTGTAGCTATTTAAATGATTTTTTTTTAAATTTTGAGGTAAAGAAACCAGAGGAATCACATACCGATGAGCAGAGCGTCAGTTTTAAATAGGAGCAGAAAGTTCACCAAAAATATCCCACTGTACCTTTCGTAATGATTTTTTCTGATAACAGACCAAAGTATCGGATTCTTTTAGTTCCTTTTCCCCAAAATAAAAAGAAAATCATTCCAATAGCTACAGTAGATGCTGAGAAATGTTAATGCAAAGATAGGTAACGAGCGCGCAGGGCGCTCCTATTACTATATATATATTCATTATAGGTGTAAAGACCGTACTTGATATAAGGACGGACTGCGCGAGTCTACAAATAATTATTTAAATCAAAAGGAACTAGCCTTTTGCTCGAGAGCCTTATGTCACTAGAGTTAAACGCGGACTGAAAGATCTGAGTATGTCCCGCGCTTCCCGTCTGCTCGGACGCGTGTTTATATGCAGACGGTATTCTGTCCCCGCTGCCTGCTAAAGCGAACAGGTTCGTTTCGCGCGGACCTTGTTGGTGTCCCATCAGTATAGTCACGCTGTAGTATCTCGGACTAGGAAATGTCCACGACTATATTGCTTGCCCTTACCTTGTGTGGCTTATGGTGTTGTCAGCAAGCGTGCTTACTTCTTCTGTTCTCGTCTCGATGGTTTTAGGTTGTTTTATGGATATTTTTGATTATTAATAATAATTATAGACTGATTAATTGTTATGGTTTTTGTTTTATTAGAGACAACCCGGAACTCAGCAGATTTTACAGGTTTTGTATGGTTTAGTTATTATGGTATCGTTATTACGTTGTTCGTTGGTTTATTTATAATTCCTTTTGACGCTTGCACAATTCAACTTGACTTACGACTACATTTATATATTCGTTCTCTTTCGTGACCTGGAAACTGGATAGTCCTTCGTGGCACGTCAGGTACTGATTGGCCTTAACTCCACACGATTACAATTGGCAAGTTTTATGATCTTATCTAAGCTGTGTTATCACTAACGCTAGATTTATTAACGGGCCCTTTGCCTATTGCACGACGCAGACTCTCTACCAGAAAACGAGGAGTCTACTATATCTCGCACACAAAGTTTGAGTGGTTTGCACACACTCAATAAGCAATGCGTACTGAGAAATAGCACTCGTACTCCCTGAACGGGTGCAGCCACACGACAACAGGTTACTTGTACAAAAGGCGCTTCGTGGATCGTTTCCTGGCCTTTTAAAGCCTCGGTGACGATTCAAGGGATTGTGAAATTAATTAACATATTTCCAAAGTTTGATGAATTATCGATGACTGTAAGATACAGTTGGTTTGAAAAAACTTGCGCCAAATGCGTCTTCTTGGTACGAACTGGATCTTCTGGTTCAACTTAAGTGTTCAAAGTTTATCAATGTGCTTAAGTACATCCAAATGGCTTGAATATCAAGTTTCAAGTTTATACGATACATCACTTTCACATAAATTGAGTTTTTAAAAATTTCTCCGACAAAAAATTGCATGAGTTAAATCTTGTTCATCATCTAGACTCAATATTAAATCAAACTCTTATAACAGCTGTGTGTTATAAAGAAAACAAGATTCAGCTTCATTCTTGAACAGAAAGTCATTCTTTCTGCAAGTTTTGCAACCCATACACATCACCCGCAAAATTCAAAAATTTTCATTCGCGCCTTGCTCGGCTGAACTCATTGCGCATGCTTGGCCATCATTCGACCGAGCGCTCACACCGACACGGCCGCGCTGAGTGTGTAGTAGTGAGCCATGCTGCTAGTGAATTTTTTGGAGGTTATTACGTCGATTTTGGTCATCGACGCCATGTTGAAATAGTTCTAGGCACAGCCCTGCACACACACACACGCACATCCATACGGACATTTTCTAAAAACACTTGATTTGAACTTCTAATATACCAAAAAGTATTTTCTAGAAGTTTTGACGAAACTCAAGATTTTACTATTACAAAGCTTCCACTAGGAGAAAGCAAAAATAAAAGTACTAAACTAAAATCTCCTAAAACCATCAGCACCAGGCACAGCAAGTTGCTAACATACAACGAAAACATTAATTTCTAAGTACATAAGCCCACGCAAAAATCAAAATCAAAATACAAAATTCTAAGCCTGATCTAAATCAATTTACTTAATACGTAGAGCCTTATTGCACTTAAGATATCAAGCTTTCAATTTTTTGATTCCTTATATCTCTTAAACAATGTAGTCAAATGCTTCAAAATTTTATCTGGTGATTCACCATAAAAAAGCTTTCTACTGCTAAAATTTCAAACGATTTCGTCGAGCGGTTTTTTAGTAAAAAGCTAAAATGTAAAAATCGATTTCTCGAAAATTGTGCGAGCGACCTATCTAATGAATAGCTTGTTGTTTTGATCGTTAGGTTGGTTAGGAACACATGTAAACATGCGTGAATTTCTGTGAAAAAAATTGACAGCAGTGTTCGTATTCTGTAATAAAAAAACAGAGGGGTCTGCAATCTTTTGGACATGAACCATCCAAAACTTATATATTAAATTATGTATCAAAAACCGCCTCATACATTAGCAGGCAAATATACTGTATATTAAAACAATATTTTATTTATTGGACTTATAAATTTAGTTGGAGGATGCTACGTGCCAATGAATTGGCAGCGGTTTTTCATTTGCATCTCGCTAGGCATGGGGTAGGTAGATTTAAGTTTATGGGATGTATTAATATTCACGTATGATATTCAAATCTTGGGTAACTAGATTTGGTGCTTAGGTTTCTTATTTTTTAGTTTTAGTTTGACATTTTCTTATTCATCGGTGCAGTCGCCGGTAATTCGAACATTTTGGATTTGAGCGACCCTCCGAATACTCGTGACCCCAGCACTGGAGGAACGAGCAGAGGCGGAGGAGACGCGTGTATATATATATATATATATATATATATATATATATATATATATATATGCACAGCGAGATGAATATCTGTGAATAATATTATGAATATCTGAATTTCTTATAAATGGTCTAACTCTATGGCAATTAGTTGAAGCATCTACATTATAACATGTTTACGGGGGAAATTTTTTAAGTATACCCGATAGTAAAAATATAACCATGGCATGTCGTTTCTAATCGCGAATTTTACCAACGGTTAGCCAACTGATACTGAGTGTTTCTACCAGGGAATTTATATTTTAATCCTAAATTTTTTATATAAAGTGAAGACAAAGAAAATGTATTACAATTATTAACTATTTGTATAATTAATTTGATGAATTTTATTTTATTACCAATTCTATAAAAGTATTATATTCAAAATTAGTTTTATAGCACAGTGTGGCTAAAATCCGCTGTTAAGTCACGCCTATCTGTGACTAAAGTAGTCCTTCTTTGCACCGTGTTTATCACACTCGCTACGCTCGTGCGCTAACCTCACGATGCAAGGGAGGACTACGTTAGTCACAAATAGGCGAGACTTACGGACTTTAGCAGTCTGTGCTATAACATTTTATACGATACTCTTGACTTAAATGGTTCAGTTTTACACGGCGCTTAGCGTCCTCGCTATGCTTGGGTGCTAACTGCGCCGTGTAAAAAAGAACCGTTTAAGTCACACGTATACTATTATAGCACTACGTGACCTAAGTCCGCGTTTAAGTCACGCCTATCCGTGACCTAAACAGTCCTTTATTGCACCGTGCCTTCCCGTCCGGGCGTAGCGAGGACGCTAACCCAACGGTGCAGTACAGGACTGTTTATGTCACGGATAGTTGTGACATAGCGGACTTAGGGCAGACAGATGCTATAAAATAGTATACAATACTTGTGAGTGAAATCGACCCATTATTACACGCCGTGTAATAATGGGCCGTTTAAGTTACATGTATCGTAATATACTATTATTCAGTATTAAAGTACTATAATAATGTAAATCAATTGAATGTGTAATACCTTTTAGACGAATTTGCTTAGGAGCATCATTATCAAAACTCAATCTAAGTTTTCCTCTATTTGACGTCGGACTACGTTCAGGGACGCTTTTTGACAACAATTCGCCAATATATTTATCATGATGTTTTAACAATGAACTTCCTATCACTGCTTCTTCTTTATTATTAGGGCTTGCGTCTTCTTCCGAGTATGCCAATCCTGAACTTAAATCCCCCAAAAACAAACGTCGAACTATGCTGCGTCGATACCAAGCTTTTGGAAAAGCAAGGATTTCAGTTAATCGACGCATATCATATTTGAAAGACGCTGAACCAATATCAACAATGGCTGCAAACAATTTATTATATTTCTATACCAGATGCAAAAATGAAAATAAATAGATCCTATGATTATAGATTTCTATATTATAGAAAATAATTGAGTGAGACGTTTAACCCTTTCGTGCACATAAGAGTTACAGCTATGGTGCGGGGAAACTGTTTATATTTCATAGGGTCCCGAGCCGCGCTGAATCCGAATCCGAGGTCAGATTTTGAAAATTCAAGATGGCGGATTCAATATGGCGGACAGGAATGTCAAAAAATCGAGATTTTGAAAAACAAAAATTTCGTCGTATTCTACGTGAAAATACAAATAGAAACTGTTCTTGGTGTTTTTTCGATATCTCTCTTAGTTCTTGAGCAAAAAATTCATAAACTTTGAAAATAACGCAGACTTGCTAGCAGGACTCGTTAATTTTGTATCAGGTATATAATAATGAAAAATAATGAAAGTGAAAAAAATACTTTTTTTAACAAGTGCCTGTAAAGACCCGTTTTAATGCATATAAAATGAATAGTAGGTGCGAATTTTAAATTCTAAGCCACTCTCTTTCAAAAATTTTCAAAAACTTTAAACATTTGATTAATTTTGAGTGTCTTTGAGTAGCGAGAGGGAATAGCTATTCCCTCCCGCACACTCAAAATGAACAGCTTGCCATTTACTTTAGATGCATGGAAACGGGTCTTTTTCATGCACGTGTTAAGAAAATAAATTTATTGACTTACTAGAAAATCTTATAACAGCTCTACTGGTATCGGATCCTATCATTAATTGCTCATTAGTGAAATTTTGTTTTCGACTCCTTGATAAATGGAACTTGACAAACTCGACATTGATACTGAGTGAATCCTTTCTTTCACTGTCGGAAAGTGGTGACCACTGGGCTTCCTTAAGACCTGATTTTTTACCACCCCCATATGGATGGAAAATATATACCGAGAAGTCAGCAAGGCAGCCGGTGACTGACAGACCACCTGTCGCCGAGCCGCTTTCTTTGCTACGACCAGTGGAGTGCTGTCCAACAGTCGACTTGCATTCACCAAACTCCATAAGCTCCTCTTCTGCACGCTTTGATGAAAAAATGATGTCAAGAGATGGTAGCTGCAACATGCACTCGACTCGTGATACTGGTAGACAGGAAAACCTGAATGGGAAAATTTTATAAAACTTTTAAAATGAACAGGCAGATAAGGATGTATATGTGTGTGTGTGTTTGTATGAGCGTGTACGCGCGCGCAGGTGTGCGTGTGTGCGTGGCAAACTGGAAAAAAATCCTTCCCGTAAAGCTTGAATTAAGACGAAAAAAATTCCTGAGGCACGCGGCCGTAACAAATATTTTATAACTATAACTGTTGAAAACAATCAACGCAAACCAACAATTATTCAACAGCACGTATTTGATCACTGAAAGCGCAAACTATATTGTTGTAATATAGTAAGTATCATAATCTTGATTATTATAAAGGTAAGAAGGTGTGTTGAAAGGGTAGTACTTTCATATGGTAAAAGGGTTTAATTAGAGTTGTATGAAATCATGAAGATTTGTATATGCACTGTTAGAATCGGAAGAGAGAATTGCATTTGCTTATTTATTGTAAAAGTACAAGCCTAGCAACAAATATAACGTATTCTAATACGACGCGCAACGACTGGTAAGCGCGCGCCACAAACACACACATGTACGTCTTCGCACTTATGATATGTATGTGACCATCACGTGACTGCGAGAGCTGTTGAAGCTATGCGATATTCTCGCGTCTCTCTCTACTGTAAGACTATGAGCTGATCGGACGCAACGCCGACTTGTGGCTACTGCCACTCTAAAATATACTATTCGAACCTCACAAATATATTATTTATTTAAACCACCACTCCGAAATATATATATACAGGGTGTTTCATTTTAATCCGACCACGACAAAAAACCATGGAAAAACTAATTTTAACGAAAAATGACCTTAACACAAGTTGAAGGGGGTAAAGGGGGCCATCGAATGACACAAACACCTGTGACCTTGAACTCGATTTTCAAGGTCATTTGAGGGTAGTTGTGATTTTTTTAAATAGGAACCTCTATTTTTGACCTTGGAATCGGATAGAGCGGAAAAAATTACGTCGCAAAGGATATTTTAAGTTTGCGTTAGTGACCTTGAGAAGGTCAATTCAAGGTCAAATAACAAAAAATCTGCTAAACAGCTGTTTGTCTGGTTTTATTTTACTGATGTCGAAAGAGGACCTTGACAAAAGTTGAAGGGGGTAAAGGGGGCCATCGAATGACACCAACACCTGTGACCTTGAACTCGATTTTCAAGGTCATTTGAGGGTAATTGTGATTTTTTTAAATAGGAACCCCTATTTTTGACCTCGGAATACGGAGCAGCGGAAAAAATTACGTCGGAAATGACATTTCAAGTTTGCCTTAGTGACCTTGAGAAGGTCAAATAAGAAGTATCAGCCTAAGATTGTTTTCCTTTCAATTTTTTCGTAGAATTATCATTTTGTTATTGTAATAAACATTAAGAGAATAATTGACTTAAAATGTGATTATGCTTTGCTGACTTCAAAGCCATTTTGTAAGGTCAAAAGTGCAAAAATGCAATATCAAATGTTATGTGGAGTCCATATTTATATCCTAACTTTAGTGTTGCCCAGGAACAACGACGTGGACGTAATAGGATTGTGTTCCCTTTGGGGTGCTTGATTAGAGTGAGTCTCCTTGCCTCTCACTTTTATTATGTACAGATTTGAATGTAGGTGCCCAAAGACACCACAATTTTTTTGGATTCTATTCAGTTCTTGGGATGTTTTCGTAAGCGAATTTTTATCCTATCTTTATCGTTACTCAGGAACGACGTGGACACAATTGGCTACTAATTTTCCTCATCGAATTTTGCCTGAATTTATTGTTGAAATAAATAATTTATTTTGTAAAGATGATTTTTCATGTTGAATTTTCCCGCGACTCATTGCTGAAATAGACAATTTTTCTAATAAGAGATCTCTTTTCATATGAATTTATCCTCTACTCATTGTTACTTACACTTAGTATTCAATAGTTTACTAGTTATTGAATAGTTATTGATTAGCCAAACTAATCAAATATCATTTGTTTAACATTTTCTCTTTTTCATTCATTGACCTTTATTTTTTCTATTAAAATTTATTACTCATCGAAAGCTATCTAATTTGTTCAGTTTGGTAAAAACAAAATTTTTTATTGAACTTCTTATAAATTTTTAACAATGGCTGATTATCCAGCCGCTTGAAAGGGTTGATATTTTATTGATTCTTGGTGAATCTAGACGTAATTATCGACAAGCTGCAGCCTTGTATCGAATTCGATATCCCGATAGAAGACATCCAAGTCATACAACCATTCGTGAGATTTACAGTAGAGCTCAACAAGGGCAACTAGCACGGGTTAGAGAACGTCGTAATTACAACGAAGATGATCTTCGTGTAATGGTCGTTTTAGCAATGGTTCAGTGGTTCATTTGAATCCCCACGTTAGTACCCGTGAAATTCAAAGGCAAAGTGGTATACCTATGGCTACTGCTTGGAGAATACTGAGAAGGCAACGTTATCATCCATAGCATATTACTTTGACTCAGAATCTCACACCTGCTGATATGAGGTTAAGGCTACAGTTTTGCCAATGGGCACGACAAGTGATTGCTAATGATCGTCACTTTTTTCAATAAGTAATGTTTTCTGATGAAGCAAAATTCAAAAGCAATGGAGAGCTTAACCGACACAACTGTCATTATTGGTCGAATGTTAATCCGCATTGGTACAGGCAGATAGATAACCAAAATGGTTGGAGTCTTGATGTTTGGTGTGGAATTGTTAACGGATACCTTGTAGGCCCATACTTTTTCGATGAAAATGTAAATGGCCATAATTTTTTACAGTTCCTGAGAGAACGACTTCCAGTACTTCTTGAAGAAATAGATTTATACACAAGAGCAAGAATGTGGATTCAATTAGATGGAGCTCCTGCGCACTATGCTCGAATAGTTAGACAATATCTTAATCAAAATTACCGTGACAGGTGGATTGGACGCACTGGACGTGGAGATTTGGGTGTTCGATAGCCACCAAGATCTCCAGATATGACATCACCCGATTTCTATTTGATGGGGTATTTGGAAGATGTTGTTTATGAACATGAAACTACAACAAGGGAAGATATGATCCACAGAATTCAAACCGCTTGTGAAAACATCCCAAGAGCTGTATTACTCAGAACAGTAGAACATTTTCAGCAGCGAATTGAATTGTGTATCCAACAAAATGGTGGTGTCTTTGAGCACCTGCGTTGAATTTTGAGCAAAAGTGAGAGGCAAGGGGACTCACTCTAATGAAGCACCCCGAAAAGTGAGAGGCAAGGGGACTCACTCTAATCAAGCACCCCAAAGGGAACACAATCTTATTACGTCCACGTCGTTGTTCCTGGGTAACGCTAAAGTTAGGATATAAATATGGACTTCACATAACATTTGATATTGCATTTTTGCACATTTCACCTTACAAAATGGCTTTGAAGTCAGCAAAGCATAATCACATTTTAAGTCAATTATTCTCTTAATATTTATTACAATAACAAAATGATAATTCTACGAAAAAATTGAAAGGAAAACAATCTTAGGCTGATACTTCTTATTTGACCTTGAATTGACCTTCTCAAGGTCACTAAGGCAAACTTGAAATGTCATTTCCGACGTAATTTTTTCCGCTCTATCCGATTCCAAGGTCAAAAATAGAGGTTCCTATTTAAAAAAATCACAATTACCCTCAAATGACCTTGAAAATCGAGTTCAAGGTCATAGGTGTTTGTGTCATTCGATGGCCCCCTTTACCCCCTTCAACTTTTGTTAAGGTCATTTTTCGTTAAAATTAGTTTTTCCATGGTTTTTTTGTCGTGGTCGTATTAAAATGAAAC
>JAZHPH010000250.1:64414-149104 GCA_037356405.1 Nasonia oneida | reverse complement strand
ATATATTGACGTAATAGGGGTTTACGGCGCTATATTCTATATATACAGGGGTTATAAGGCCGATGCACCATAAACCTCATGTACATGTACATAAAAACCTCAAAATAGAGTCGATTTGATCAGAGTTAGAATCATGGAGTAAGATTGCTTTAGCACAATTAAAGGGACTCAGGGCACCATGAACCCCTACTGTTATATATCGATGGCTGAGCGTAATAAGGTCGTATCGTAGCGGTGACTCCAAAAAAGTCATATCGTGGAGGAGTCATCAGAAACGTCGTATCGTGGTGGTGACTCCGAGAACGCCGTATCGAGGCGGAGCACAGTAGACGTTCATACGGTCTACCCTGAGTACCAGGTATCTCGGAGGCCGTAGCCGTCGCCATATTCGTGTTCAGCGATCTCGCAAACTCCCGAGGAACGAGTTTCTTGTCGCTATGTTACAATTTTCCGTAAAACTCTCGGAGACGACGTTCATGCGGTTTACCCTGGGCACCAGGTACCTCGGAGGTCATTGCCGTTGCAATATTCGTGTTCAGCAACCCCAAAAACCTCCGAGTAGCAAAACTGGACTCATTTCCATCAATATTTACCGAATTGTAAATTTTTTTAGTGTTTCCTCAAAATATTATTTATGCAATAATGCGATTTCTAAAAAGTAATTAATCACAAACAAAATTTTCTGATGCTCTGCCGAATCAAACGCAAAAAACCGCATTACAATCCGTCTTACTGCTAAAAAAATCGACAGCCCGTTGCTTCATTTCCTCGACTATACACGCGCACCTCCGAAATACTTAAACATTAACAACCTCGGTTTTGGAGCTCAGGGGTTTCCAACGCCGAGTTCATTGAATACCAACATACTCGGACGTTTTACACGTCACATTGGAATTGAAAGAAGTCACATTTTTGGTTTCTAGAAATACCTACTTCTTTGAATCAAGAATTTGCAACCATAGAGGTGTGGGAGTTCAAAATTTCTTTCCGTGTAGTGGCAGCACTTCATGATTTTTAAATACCACATTACAAGGCATAAAATGCGCGTTTTTACAATATGTAAAAAACATGGTCCAAACTCAGGTAAAAAACTTGGTTAGCTAAAGTCGGGGACTTTAATTAAGGACGAAAGTGTGAAACGAGGGCTTGACTAGCCAACATCTATTTTGTATGTGCTGTAATATAATAAAACTTATTCTTTTCACTTTTAATCATCATAGTGTTTTCATTTAATAAATATCTTTACTTAGATTAATTTTTAAGTAAATGCATTAATAATGCAGTTGTAAACATAGACGACGTGATTTTTTTAATATGCCGAAACGTTTGAAGGTAAACATTATTGACTTGCGGTAAACATTATTACTTTATGACATGCTGTGGGGTAAACCTTGATTTATCGCAAGCTCGTGCAAAATTGCACTCGCTAAATCTCTGTTTACGCACGTTGTGTCATAAAATATCATACGATACTATTATTCTTATTATATTTCCTTTATTCGTATTATATTTTGCCTAACCAATATTTACTAGTTGATCAATGATTACTTCACCTAAGATTTTTTACATCTCTATCAAAGTTGCGATTAAGTTGGAAAAATAAGAAAATAGCGGCGATTTACCCATCAAAATCACTAAATCAAAAAATTATAAAAATTTATCAAAAAAGTCACAATTGAATTTATCCTTGTAGATTACTACTTTGCACTCAACGAAGAGGCATTTGGATTTGCATCGAAGACTAATTCATTTCAGTTTTGCCACGAAGACTAATTCATTTCAGTTTTGCCACGAAGACTATAGTATATGTTTTGAACTCTTGCGTCAAAGACTATAAAGTACATTTGCAGTCCCGCTGCGAAGACTAGTACATTTCTCACTTCGTATACGTTTGATTCTCTGGCAACGAAACTATTCAAAATTTTTCAAAATACCACACATCTATTTAAGTATTCACTTTTATGGGCTGTCCCCGAGACAGCTATACCTTTTTTCAGAATTTTTCGCGCGCATTTTATGCCTTGTAAAGTGGTATTTAAAAATCACGAAGTGCTGTCACTACAAAATTAGAGAAAATAGAATCTCGTCTAGGATACGACGTTTCCGAAGTCGCCACTCCGACGTTCTCGGAGTCGCCACTACGATACGAAGTTTCCGAAGACGCCCCCACGATACAACGTTCTCGGAGTCGCTGTCACGATACGACCTATATATATATATAGAACCATCAGTGCACCCAAAATTTGTGTTAACCTAACAAGACGTTTGAGGTCTCAAAATGATCGTCTGGTCAAAGGCTTTTGAAAAAGTTCTGGCCTTTTCAAAAATCCAATGTGGCGCATAAAATATGGAGCCTGAAACTCACGTTTTCATAGCACATTCAACAAAAACAATAGTAAAAATGTTCTAATTTGTGAAATATCCCACCAAAAAGCATGTACAGCTCATGATAGGACATATTATTGACAATGCTGACGGAATTCCAAAATCAAAAATGGCGGAATCAAAATGGTGGACATTATACCTCCACCAAACCCATTTTACCGCAACAAATGATTTTTGATCAGTTTAAAGTATCGATATGGGGGTTTTCTGGGTGACTGAATCTTATTTTAACCTCGACATTTCAAAATTCGAAATGGTGGATCCAAAATGGCGGACATTATACCACCACCAAACCAATTTTACCGCAACAAATGATTTTAGATCAATTTAAAGTATCGATATGGGGGTTTGTGAGGTAAATGGTTATAAATGTATTATCGGAATCAGTATTTGTGCACATGAATCTTATATTTTTCCGGTCTAATAGATTTAGAATTATCTGTCTACGGTTTTTGCACTTACATTTTTCTATTGTTCTGTGTATATGTATATGCCTGCGTGGATGAAAAAAATATATAATTTAGCCAACTGAATCAATCTTTAATGACATTTTGTGCACTCCTATCAATTCTGGCTCCTCGTTCGTGGAGTTTTTACTGGTGATAAATGGCTTTCGCCGATATCATAAATTACTCTATTCCTAGGTTCATTGGCATTTGAGTAATGCATGACTTTCAACGTTTCATAATTTTCTGGGATAAATCCATGCCCCATTTGTATGTTTGTGACAGGTGGACAGTTTTTAAATCTCTTTGTTAGGAATTGACGAGTTTGTTCGTGATCTTTTTTGGTGTATAAGAAAAATTTTATATTGAATGATCGCCCATTAGCCCATGAATAAAGAGCTTTAACATCTAGAATTGCTTTATTTTTTGCAGCTTGTAAGCTCGCTCTTGTAGCTTCTCTCTTTACTATCGCTCCAACTCCATCGCAACTACCTTTTCCATGTGCCGTTGCAAAACAGTGCCATTCAGCATCAACGCCAAAATCTCTATTATGACTCATTAAACTACTCATTTGATAACGATTTTTAAAATGCTGTTTAGCACCATCAGTAGCATATATTACCCTTTTTACTGTGGGACAAACCTTGCGAATTTCAGGTATAAGCTTTTGCTGCATTATGTATACTGCAGTGGCATCATGACTAGTACAGACGGACATAGATAGTGTACTGAAATGCTTTAGCTTGCCTTCAGATTTATAATAAACAACAGCAGGAAAAATCGTACTGTGCAGCATCTTGGGCTGTAAAAGCATAGTTCTCAGCAAAATCCAATTGAGCAAGAACCTCTTCATCTGAAAGATTATTTTTCTTCCCAGAAATAAACTTTGATTGTTCCTTAGCGATGAAGTGATGATGTATCAACTTTTCTAGGCTACAACATAAAGTTTCAATAAATTCTTGCGATGTTAGGCATTGTTTTATCAAAGTGTATCTATCGGTTGATTGCCACGTGCTGAAGATGACTTGATCAATATTGTGCTCATCCATAATGTTCTCAACGTAATTAGAAAACTTTTGAATGTCCGGACAAAATTTGCATTCATTCAAATAACTTGGTTTGGGATCCTCACATAGAACGAAATTCAAACAATCTTTATAATTCTTCAGAATATTGTTTGAGATTTTTTCTATATTTACTGCGTCAATCATCGCCTTGAAATTTTGGTGTATCGTACATACACATACATTTTGTGTACCAGAGGATGCTGCAAAGACACAACATTTTGGTCTCAGTTCCGCAAACTTGGTAAGCCCAATCGGATGTTCAGGAAACTGTTCTTTAAATTGATTATGAAGGTTCTTAATATCAGTAAGTAATAATCTTTTCTGCACTTTTATTTTTTCACCATATAAAGAAAATCTGACGGTATCTTTTTTATTTGGCATAATTCTGCTGTTAAGATCATTTTCGTAAAAATCTTCAACTTTTTGAGTAGTTTCTGCAGGTAATGTTTTTCCACGTTTTGCAACAGGAGAAGCCAAAACTCCATCTGATTCTCTTAACTGTTTTGCTTTACCAGCCATTCTGTGAGACACACCAAATTGGTTCATAATTTTACGTATTGCCCAGTGTTCGGGCAAAATAGTAAGAATACTGACACGTAATGGATTGGAATTTGTTTTTAAGTCCAGTTAAAATATCTGTAAGATCATCTTACATAGGTGCATCCGTGTTTGAAAACGAAGGTGAGTCAGTCTCTGATTCAAAATCAACACTCATACTGACGTTTGAAGATGACAAATCATGTAGTTTGTAAAAAGATTTTCTACATGTATCACAAATCAGTGAAGATGTTGGATAATCAGGATAGACATCTTGAAATTCTTTGGAGATCTTCTTAAGAGATTTGCTGTGTCCTGTATTAATATCAAATGGATTAACGCATCTATCGATACGATATTTTTTCGCAGGAGAAGACATTGTTGTAGGATATGAGAAAGCACAACCAAAACAAAAAAATCTTAGAAATAACAAAATTACGGCTAGTACAGTTGGACAAGGAGTTGCCGATAAAGTAAGACTTACTCAACAACTGCCTTAAAAAGGATGTTGAAGAAGAAGTCGCCAATGTATCTATTAATGTACCTATTAACTATCCTAAAAAGGACTGTTGGAGAAAAAGTCGCCTATGAATAAAGCCGCTGATGGACTTGCTCACCAACTATCCTGAAAAAGACTGTTGGAGAAAAAGTCGCCGATGAAGAAAGCATTCCTTGAAGACAATATTCCTTTCTATGGGTTGCTAAACGTGGGAAGGGGTTGGGGGTGTAGGTAAAAAAGAGGGATGAAATAAATCACTTGAAAGCAATAAATTCCTTTGCCACAAAATAGTTTTATTTGCTGAAGTCTTTGCACAAGTTGTCATTGGACACGAGCCGTGTACTTGCAACCTTAGGCTGTTGGAAGAGGGGCGAGGTACAGCGCTGGACCCGGCCTCCTTATGTGCCCTCTGCGACGCTACTTCACTAGTGGGTAATGCGCAGCCGCCTAGCGGCGCGCCGCGGTGATAAGCGCTGCAGCGTGCGTGGCGTGTTCGGCGGGTTGCGCGTTAGCAGGGGGTTTTCGCGAGAGAGCCTGCGGGTGGGTTATGACAAATATCCGCCAGTTTATATTGGCCATATTGAATTTTGAAAATTCGAGGTTAAAATAAGATTCAGCGGCCCCTTAAACTCCCATACCGACACTTTAAACTGATTTAAAATCGTTCATTGCGGTAAAATAGTTTTGGTGGTTGTATAATGTCCGCCATTTTGGATCGGCCATTTTGGATTTAAAAATTTCGAGGTTAAAATAAGGTGCAGTGGCCCCAAAAACCCTCATATCGATACTTTAAAGTGATCAAAAATCATTTGTTGCGGTAAAATGGGTTTGGTGGTGGTATAATGTCCACCATTTTGATTCCGCCATTTTTGATTTTGGAATTCCGTTAGCATTGTTAATAATATGTCCTATCATGAGTTGTACATGCTTTTTGGTGGGATATTTCACAAATTAGAACATTTTTACTATTGTTTTTGTTGAATGTGCTATGAAAACGTGGGTTTTAGGCTCCATATTTTATGCGCCACATTGGATTTTTGAAAAGGCCAGAACTTTTTCAAAAGCCTTTGACCAGACGATCATTTTGAGACCTCAAACGTCTTGTTAGGTTAACACAAATTTTGGGTGCACTGATGATTCGGTTGACGTGAAACGTCCCATATATATATATATATATATATATATATATATATATATATATATATTAGGGGGTTCCCCCTGCTCGCTCCGCTGGACCACCCCCAATACAAATTATTTGACATTTATCTAAATAACAAAATAGGTAATGAATTATTTATCCATCTATTTTTTCCACACCACCCATGAGGTAAATAAAAAAGCGCATTTTTTCTCTGTTTACAATAATGTTATGTATTATATAACTTGATTTAAAATTAAAAATTTAAATTAATTATCTCATAGATATTTGAATATGCTTGAATTATGTATTCTATTCGTAAATATTTAATACTTTCATCACTTTTTTTCAAAATCATATAAGTACATATAAATTTCAAAAGAACTCATCGCCACACAGTGTACCAAAATCCAATTTTTGTGGCCAAAATTCGCTCGACATCCCCAATTGCAATCATTCGTAATGAAAAAAATTGCAAAATACTTGTACGATGATTTCTGTTCGTGTAGAACTACAAACTGTTTTAAACTTATACAAGCCTTGGAATTTCATGTCTAGATCTTTATGATCGACAACGCACTCGTCTTTGCCCCGTTCGCACCAGCTATCAATCCTCAACTGCCGAATCTCCTGCCCGTAATAAAAATCTTGCGCTTGAGCTCTGGCAAAGCACTATAAATTTATACACACGGTACGCCGGCAATTGCTCTCGGTGGACGTATGCGGCTCGATTGAGCAGACGGTGCAGCTGAGACTTTGCCGCAAGTAAGGCACCGCCAGTACAGATCCGTCCACGAGTTTGAATCCTCGCTGTTGGCCTGCATGATTAGCCGACAGGTCCGGACGTATGAAGGTTCGTCGATTTCTTTTCATTTCGTCGAGTTCTTCTCGTCTCGTCGCGTTCTTCGCTCGCTCGTCTCGTCGCGTTCTTCACATCGCTACACCTAACCAACCCTTTTATCTCTCTTCCTCTGCGCTGTTCCGAGAATAACGACAGCTCGAGAGAAATAGAAAGAGAAAGAGAAAGTGAGAGAGAGAGAGAGAGAGAGAGAGAGAGAGAGAGAGAGCTGCACTGGCGCGCGTTATTGCACTCTAGGCTAACCTCGGATTCGTGGTTCGACCCGAGAGCTCGAGGCTTGGCGCTAGGGTTCGCGGTTTGACTCGAGAGCTCGAGGCTTGACGCTAGGGTTCGCGGTTCGCTCGAGAGCTCGAGGCTTAGCACTAGTGTCCGTGGATCCAACCCAGCGCTCTTGGCTACTCTCAGCAGCTCCCCCTCGCGTCCGTGATCGACTCCAGCGATCGAGGCTATACTCATGCTTTGACTCGAGCGCCCAAGAGCTCCCCCTTGCGCCTGTGATCGACAGTATACTCTCGGGCTGCGACTCTTATACTCTGGACTCTCGCGAGTTGTGCACCACGCGCTTCAACGTATTACCAAAGAACCCTTATATGCTCGGTCGACTCGCGGACTGCTCAAGACTCTCAGTGCATATTAGCAGTACCCCAATCAATGCACGCAAACCCGTAAATAATTGCCACCGCAGTTTTGGTAAGAGCTAAAGATCTCGCCACTGTGAACGTACACATTGATGCGATCGATTCACGTCCGGATGGCCGCAGATATCTCGGCTCTTCCTCCCTCTTCTTCCGGAGATACTCAGCGCGCTACTGCTCCTTTATCCGCGCGCATTCTTCTTCATGGCAAGTCCGTGTCAATGTGGTATATTATGATGATGTCAATCGCCCGGTGCGGCACCTTGCTCACGTCTTTCAAGATGATAAAGCCGTCGGCTTTAGCTGCTTTTCCGATTTGCTTTAGTCGAGCCCTTAGATGGGCCGGGCTTACGCTTTCCATCCCGCTAATTCGCCGTCGGAGCGCTTGCCGTTATAATTTTTCGAGGTTGCCCGCGCGGGCGGCAAGAGGATTTTGTGATAGCTCCGTTTACGGGTCCCCCACTTCTCTCCGCCACCGCGAATGTCGACCCATATTTACCGAGATGTTGCTCGCGCTCGCGCTTCCCACCCGCCACTACGTCTGTCGGCTTGAGCTCAGACTCGAGTTCGCACTCTTCTGACGGGTCGCTCATCGCCTTCATCTCTCAAGCATCCCCCGATGATCGAGACTCATCGTCGTTCCCCTCTTCGTCGTCTTTGTCATAAAAGATCTTCATTTCTTTGGCCGACACTAGCTTTTCCACTCCTCCTTTTTTATCGGTCAGCGAATGTATTCGAGTCGACTTGGACCGTAATCGTATATGGGTCTATGTACGAAAAAGCCAATTTTGCCGTGATGCCTTCCGCCGCAGACAACAATACGTGTCTCCTATTGGCGACGTCGCCAACCTTGAAAGTTGGTACTAGTCGGCGGGCATCGAAAAATTCTTCTTGACAGTGCGGTTTATTCGCTCCATTGGATTCACCTGGGGGTGATATGGTGGTGAGTATAAGTAGTGGATTCATTGCTATGCCAAATACTGTTTTATTGTCTTGTTTTTGAATTTGGTACCATTATCCGAGTGAAACACCTCGGGTGCACCGAATCTCAAAATCACTCTCTCCTTGAGTACGGCAAGTATTGCTTTGCCGTTGGGTTTGCAAAGTGGCACGCACTCTATTCATCAAATAAACAAACCCTGAAAAATAAGTGCTCGTGGCCATTAGCAAACTTTGGCAAGGGGCCCATGATATCTCCGGCTACCCATTGCCAAGGCATTTCCACCACACGTTTACCCATGAAACCTGGTGGTACGCGCTGTACAACTCTGCTCAGCTGACGGAGTTTGCATAGCCACCTTAGGCTGCTGTGTTCTGTTACGACTTTGAATTTATAACCTTCGATGTACTGGTGAACCTTGCGTATGGCGAAAAGCACGGCCAAGCATTCTCGTTCGCTGACTGTGTAATTCCTCTCTGTGGGGGTGAGTGCTCTGCTGGCGAATTCGAGTACTCGGTCTTGTCCGTCTATGCACTGCGTCAACGCAACGCTGTATCATTTGCATCGGTTGGTATGACAAACTGCTGATCCAAGCACGGGCAGTGCAGTACTAGAGCCAAGGCGATAAGAGCTTTTATCGTCTCGAATGCTGATTGCTGTTCATCACGCCAAACGAACGGCTGATTTTCCTTTGTCAGCCGAGTCAAAGGCTCGGCCAATGTTGCGTAATTTTCCGGTAGTTGTCTATACCACTTTGCAGCTGCGGCGCCAGGCTGTTTGTGTTTCGTCGATGAGACGTACGCAAGCGATGCTAGTAGATGCTTGCTCTAGTTTGCTCCAGTGGTGGTGGCGGCGGTAGTCTTGCCCGCTCACCAGTATGGTTTCGGCTTTTTTGGAAACTGTCCCAGGCAGCTCATACGTGGGGTCAACCTTTGCAGTTCTGGCATCAGATTTTTATGTAAGAGGTCTAGTTGTTTTTTCAGGCTTGGTTGTGGCTTTATTTCCTTTACCATGCCATCCAGGCATGTGACAAAATCGCGCACGTGTTCGTGCGCGTCTTAGTATCTTCTCTCTGCGTCCGTTGATGGAATCGCCTGCTCGTGTCGTACCATCTTCTCGCCGCCGTATAGAACTCTTCCCAGCTTTGCCACTTATCTTTTTGTTCTTGCATTATTCTGCCATCCTCTCTGCTTCGGTCATTTGCGCTAGGAATAAATTTCGTTCTTCCGCGAGACGAGCTAATTCTCCCTTCTGGCTACACGAATTTATTTTAATACTCACCTACTCCCCCACGTTCTTGCTCGTTACCTGCAACGTTAAAACGCCAGTTTGTAACGGGGCAACTGACCTTATGTACGGCCTTGGCAACATCGCGCTCGCATGCCGAGCTAACATCGCGCGACTAAATGAGCGCGCGCAATATGAATTCGCGACCGTTTGTTACAGAATAAAGTATTGGAAATAGACGAATAAAATACATCATTGCTTATTGAAATTACTATGAGATTCTATATTAATTTCTAATTATAAAACATCAAAAATCTCTTCTATTTACCTCATAGGTGGCGTGGAAAAAATAGAACTTTTAACGTATGAAATGAATAATATTTTTTACTATAAATGTTAAATAAAGTAACTGTGGAAGGGCTTCACAAGTAAAAAATAACGCGTATATATAGCTTGTTTCATATTACTATATTAGAATATAAGCTATACGGGCCCAGTGCTCAGTTTCGGCAAATGCGATTTCCGGTTTCCAATGGTGAAAGTGTTTCTTATGACAAGAGCTCCGAGCATGCCAAATTTGGTGATGGGATGGACTTTACAGTAGAAGATACATGATTTAAAATAAAATAACTTTTATTGCAGTATGTTATTCATGTGCTATAGGGTTTTGTACACAAATTTTTTTCAGTACGCTCATACATGCTTTGCATTCCGACTAAAAAAAAAATTCGTTTGTGTTTTTTTGGGGATATACTGGAGTTGTATACCGTATTGGCCGAGATTTAAAATCTTCACACATACTTACACACACACTTACACACACACACACTCACGCGCGCAAGCACGCGCGGGGATGCCGATACCCCGTATGTAGCGCGTTACCTGGGTGGCGGATAGGGGAATGCTATAAAATATGCTCAGCGGACGAAACAGGCTAGGAGAAGAAACCCCGAAGATAAATCAAACATGGATAGTAAGTTAATAATAAGTTAATAACATTACTACCCCAACCGGGTCAAGCCACAATGCCCAGTCCCGCCGTCGATTCCGATGGGGTGAAAGCCCCAGTGGTCGACGCTGGCCCCATGAAGTTTGGGGGGAGGGAGGGCCAAACTCACTTAGAAGCCGTAGAGGTTAGTCACCTGATCCCTGCTGCATGTAGAGACGCAAAATATGAAAATAGAGGTTGATGCAGACAAGGATAAGAGAGCTGTTTGCATAACGCAAAGTAATGTGCACTTAGATCGCCTTGGCAGCAGAATCGATGAATTTATGGACTATGTCAGGGACAGGCACGATGTGCACAAACAAATTAAAGATCTTGCCCGAATAATAAGAGTGAGCTATAAGAATCTCTGCATGGCAGACGATAACTTACAGCAATGACAAAGCCCGGGAACTCAGGGGAGGAAAACTCGGACAGCCCCAAGTCTTAGATGTCGGTAGGCGGATACAAAAAGGAAGCCCTAATTACTCCGCAGGATAGAAATGAAGGAAATAAAAAAAAGACAATCAGCCTTGAAAGGCAGCGTGGCAGGAAGTCGTTACAAGAAAGTCAAAGAAAAAGTATAAAAGGCAAGCATGGATGATAAAAATATCCCTGGCGTTACAAACCAGAATAGAATCAGCAGGGACGAACCGAAGCGGGCAAGACCTTCCAGAGCGGATGCTTTAATCATCAAGGCTGCAGAAGGTAAAAGCTATGCAAATATTTTGTTAAAAATAAAAGCGGCTCCGTAACTTATCACACTAGGAAAAAGCGTAAATAAAATATGTAGAACAGTGACATGAAATCTTCTTATAGGGCTTAAACGCACAAGAGAAGGCAAAACCTCCGACTTTCAAGAAGCGATTAAAGCAGTACTTGTATAAGGCGCCACGATAAAAACACTACAGCAAGAAGAGACTATCGAATTAAGGGTATATCGTCCCAAAAGCTTCGCAAATCCGCCACGGGGTATTTTGTATTTCCAAACTTCTAGAAAAGCAGAAAGTCCGATCAAATTTTCCTTTCAGTAGAACGATTCATTAAACTCAACACTACGGCGCTACAGACTCGGTTTTTTATTTGCAAGCTTTATTTAAAAAGTTTTATGTAAAATTAGATTTTAAGGTTGGCGCTGCAATCGCATGAGTACGACGAAGTACGCATAAACATCTGTTCGTATTTCCAAGATTTTAGAAAAACGAAAAGTCCGATCGAAAGTTTCTTTCGGTAGAACGATTTATTAAACTTAGCACTACGGCGCTACAGACTCGGTTTTTCATTTGCAAACTTTATTCAGAGTTTTGTGTAATAGAAAAACAATGTTTTTTCGGACGACATCCCCTTAAGAGATCCGGATAAGCTTGCCTCAAGAGAGGAGGTACTTGAAGCACTCTAGAAGAAAATTGGCAAAGAGAACATCATAGAAGACTCTACGATAAAATCTCTGCGAAAGACGTACGGTGACACGCTGACTGCAGTGATACAGGTACTAGCTCAGATAGCGCATATGATCACTATGCTACAGAAGATCAGAATAAGATCGGTCAACTGTAGGATCCAAGTGCTTAGCAGTAAAATGAGCCTCTTAGGTGTTATAAATGCCTAAGTTTTGGTCACATTGCCAATAAGTGCACAGAAACACAAGTCTGTAGCAATTGCTAGGGGAAAGGCGACAGTCCTCAGACAAACCAGTAGTTATCTGTGTCCAATATATCAAACAGCGGTTAAATCGGGCAAATAGCCGAAATGACAATATTCCAGCTAAATTTCAACCATTGTGAAATCGCGCAAGACCTTCTTCGTCAATTTGTACGAGAACACGAGGTCAATGTCGTTCTTGTTAGCGAGCAGTACAAGCATTTGAATGAGCCATCCTGAGAATCCGACGCCACGGGTAAAACAGCGATCTCAGCATGCAAAGATTTTGCCTTTCAAGACAGGATGATGGACAAAGAAAATGGTTTTGTGAGAGCAAAGATTGACATACATGAATACAGTAGCTACATCCCGCCTATCGCATCAATAAAGCAGTTTCAGCAGTTATTAGATCGGCTGGTATGAGACGCTAGGAATGAAAAACCAGCTATAATAGCCGGAAATTTTAACGCATGGGTGATTAAGTGGGGTAGTCACAAAACCAACACAAGGGGACGGGCGTTACATGAGGCATTTGCGCTACTAAACTTGGTGTTCCTAAACCAAGGTGACACAACCACGTTTAGAGGAGGAGATGCAGAGTCCTTCATAGACTTAAAATTTGCTCCGTAAGGTAAGTAGAGAAGTAGATCGTGAGTGATCACTACACGAATAGTGATCACTATGCTATAATGGAGCTAGGAATTTCAAAGAAGATATCTTGTGTAAAAGCCAGTAGTATAAGAATCGAATGAAAAGTGAAAGACTATAACAAGGAGTTATTTTTGACGGGGTTTGAAAATATTTAATTGACGGGATCAGCAGACGACAAAGCTACACAAATGACGGTCAAGCTTACCAAAGCCTGCGATGCGATAATTCCAAAGAAAGTGTCCAGCCAAAAATGGCTAGCATATTTGCAGAATGATAAAATCAAACAAGTGAGTAGCTCTTGCCATCGAGCAAGAAGGTTGGATCAACGGGCAAGGAAGAAATTCTACAGAACTGGTAGAGGAAAGGATGTGGTCGAGAGCTATGAAAAAAGGAAGGAAGCTAAACGCAACCTAAAGAGGTATATTAAAAGAAAGTAAACAAGATGCCTAAGGGAGATGCAAGATGAGGTCGATGAAGAACCTTGCAGCCGACCTTATAAAATCGTCATGAAGAAGATCAAAGGAAGTTACATGCCCCAACCATTACAGATTGGCAAAAACGATGGGATTTTAGCAGTAAAGGGCGGTGGACACATCGCCTCATACCAAGTATAGAAGACTGGAGTAAAAGAATATATAGTGAAGTGAATTTTTACCTAACGCAGTTCTTGAGTGGACATGTATGCTATCGGGCGTATCTGCACCGATTTAATTTAGAAGATTACCCGGATTGCCTGATGTGTTCAGTAAATGCCCACGCTACCAACAGGAGCGAGAGAAACTTGAGTGCTATCTGCAGACCAGACTAACTCCTAAGTCTATCATGGTAGCTATGATGACTTTAGTCGACGGATGGAGCGCAATAAACAATTTTGCTGCGGACATCCTTCAGAATGTCCGAAAAGACGCAGAAGGAAAAAGAATAAGACGCGAGATGCTGCAAGAAACAGATGACCGGAAGATGCGGTAAAATATAGACGGCAGACGACAAGGAGATAAATGACGGTAGACTGTCCAAGTGACGCAAATAAAAGACTCAAGAGATGATGACCACATCAAGAGACGAGGGCAGTAGCCTACAGTAAGGAGGACAGTTTATTGGGTGCGAGTCCCAAACAGGCGGTACCAGTCGGTGCCATATCGTCCATAATAAATTTATCTTTAACCTCTCTTTCTATGAAGGAAAAAAAAACAAACACATTTTTGCGTATGCGCAGATTGCGTGTTTACATAATAATAACATATTGAAAAAAATATGAGGATAATAAAGCTATATTTTGCATGCCCTGCATATTAAACAGTTAATAGCCACTGACACTACTAGTCCTAATACTACCTTTATTTAGCAATAACTAAGCAAGATTACTTAAGAACGACTGAAGAGATTAAAAGCAATATCAAATTTTTTTATTTCGCATAAAACTTGAAAAGCCTTTTTAAGCTAGTTAGTTAAAGTTTTTAGTCGCTATGTAAATGGAAGGTAAATGCCAGTGACTGTGACATGATTATTTTCTCTGCTTATTCAACTAGACAAGCCTCAATGTTAGGGGCCAAAAGAAGTGCCGGAGATATAGACACGTTGCGTAGAATAGCAAGCTGGACGAAGACCTTAAACACCTTTGCAAAATTGTATAATCTACATTTGAGTAATCGTCGGGATATGCGATTGAAGTAAAGTACGCGACGTAAAGAGTTTTTTTATTTTCTAATTTATATGTGCATATTTTTCTTTTTGCAGAAAAAAGTTATAGAACATTACAATACATGTGACCTAAGTGGCACATTATTACGCACGTAACACGGCGTGTAGTTAGCATCCAAGCAAGGTGAATACCGCATCGCCCTTTAATAAAATACTAACTTAGCTTACAAGTATCGTACATTATTTTGTAGCATCTGCTTGTATTGAGTCTGCTATGTACCGCCTTTTCGCGTGGACTTAGATTATGCGGAGTTATAAGATAGTTTTTTGAATAAAACATACAAGAATACTGTTTATTTTTATATCAGCTGCATTCAACCATAATTGTTGTAACATGGCTTGAAAGCCAACGAATAATCATAAGGAAGAGGCGCGTAATACAACTGTATGATTAAACGAACTGACTTGCGTAAGTAAACGTCTATCATAATTATAATTATAAGAAGCTTGTCTTTCAAAATGATTAGTTTCCACCGTATATATTACCAATTTTTAAGAAATAAATCTTGAGACCCGAATTTATTAATGTTTGGCATAACTCTGAAGCAATGAGAAAGCACAGGAGAGATTTGTAGCGCAAGCTGATAAAGAGCGCCAGTCTGCAGGATGCGACTTTTTTACTTTAGTATGCGTTGAATTTTTTGCGACATTGAAAGAAAGTTCATACAATTTTTGAGGGTTGATACATCATACGCTTCATACAATTATGATAGAGCTTCATTTGCAGGTAAGTTTGTTTAAGCTTACGATTCGGGTGAGGCATTTCCAGTTCTCGTTTCCGTCTTATGTCGAGCGCATTACCTTTCCTAAAAATAACTAACTTTTCCCTTTATGCATTATATACACTCGACGGACAGACAACTTCAAATTTGCTGGATTTGCTTGTGATTTGATTTTACTCTTTTTTTCCCTAGTCTCGTGCGTCTTACCAGGTATATAGTTGACACGATCGACAAACCGAGTTCTTTAAGATTTCGAGTTAATTTACAATCAATGTGTCCGTAGAGTTTACTATTAAAAGAAACTCATACATGCGGCTTGATTATATTCTTTTTTAAGGTATATGATTAAAATTAAGATAAGTTATAAAAAGATGAAAGTAGATACTAGGATATTTCATTTTTTTCAAATTACCTAAATGTTGATGGTTGCATATGGAAGTAGACAATAACATCCACTGGAAAACTGGCATACACGTAATTAGTACTTGCAGCTGTAGCAGCCCAAGAACTTTCCATAGTTTCCAAAGGAAACATAGCGGATTGGCCACCACTTTGAAAGTTTGTTTTGCTGGGAATAGGTTCTAGTGTTTGTTCTAAAAACTCGAGAATATGTGGACTAATAATAGTCTCTTCTGGTATGCTCTGTAGTGTCATCCATGCAAAAAGACTAGCTTTTTTAGTACTAGATTTTTTAATGACGGACATCAATGATGAATTTAAGATAGGATTATCAATTGATATACGAGGAGAAAAAGCTTCTTCAGAAATAGTTTTGGACTCATAATGAACCTAGGATGAAATCATTCATGTTAGATTTTTTAACTTATGTTTAACTTATATTGATTTGTTAAGGCAAATATTTACTTTAACATCCAAACCGGGGATATGAAATATTGTCAAATCCACTAAAGGCACGTTTGCATGATGAATGTACCGAAGTCTAGATGAACTGGTTGTAGATTTTTCTTTACTACTTATGTTTTTCTTACTACTACTTGGACTACTAGGCTGAAATTCAAAGGTTCCTCCAGAACAAGATCGTTCTTTCTTCATTCGACTCATTCTAAAATAAATATATACTTATATAAATATAGAAGAACAAAGAATGAAATTAGAGTACTGTAACTTACATTTTTAATTCATCTTCTTTGGCAGAGTCTTTAGTATGCAAAACGCACTTTCCACTATTAATTAAAACTTTAACATCCAACTCAAAATCGATATTTGGTTCCTGTGGTTTTTGAGCTATAAAGTACGGTGATGAGGTTGTCGAAACATGATCTCTTCCAAATGCATCGATTAATGGATTGCTGTGTAAAAATACAAATAGGAATTTTGAAATCAATTCAAGACATTTATTATACGACATTGATAAGCTAAATAATATGAAAAAAGATGTTTACTTCTACAACATTTATTTAATTCCAGAAAAATGCTTTGACAGTTAAAAACAAACTTGAGTTCATGATTCTAATGGAACGAGAGTTAAGTTTCAATTAGCATATAGGAGTGCATGAGTTATGAACAAAAACTTCATGTCGGCATAGCAAGACGTGAATACCTGCAGGTACTAACTCTATAATTTACCAAGTCCACCGAATGAAAATTATTTTTATGTATGCTTATATAGAATCATACATGTTTAATATATAAACATACATAATCATATAGCTCCCTATATTATATAGTTATTTTGCCGACCCCCCCCCCCACCCATATAAAATAACTAAAAAAACGTCCATTTTCGTTATTTTTGAAAATCTGAATGCTCCCTCTTTCCCCACACACACACTTACTGATTATGTATCCGAAAGAGAATAAAATTACCTATCTTTGTACTGAATAGAATTTAGATAATCGTTCATCGTTTCTGTGTTATACGCCAAAAAGTGCAATTTTTTAAACCATTACCAATAAATTAACTGTGGAACTTCTTGAAAAAAATCATCTTGATTAATTATGATAAGAACTACTATCGACTGATGCGGGTAAAAAGGTGTGGTAAAAGAATTATTAGATAGGTATTAGGCAACCGAGATTTTTGTCATCGGTTAAGCATTATTAAGCTTGAGACTAGCTTATTAGAACAAATTCATAGAGACAACCTTGGAAGTCCTATTGAGGTTTATATGATAGCTAGTCTTTTTATGACGTTCGATGTCTGGGTTCGGGCCTGTGCATCGTTGTTAGGCTAAATCAGCTTCCTGAAGCTGAAAATATTAAGGCAGGAGCTGACGCTGCAATGGATGGCTTAAAGTTGTACATTAATTGGCTCAGCTCTGAGACAAAGGTTGGCGCATGGGTCATTGGGTTAGGCTCTTGCGACTCGACTGCTGCGTCGGTCAAGTAGCTATTTCTATAAAAAAGCAAAAAAATTTTGCATATAATCACTAATTATATCCACAAAAAATCCTTGCAATGTGCAGGAGCATAAATTAGTTTCCAAGCGCAAAGTTTTAATATAAAACAGGCATGGTTTTGCTATATACTTGATTCTCATGGAACGTTTTTGAAATGCAGCCTGGTTGGTTAGCTTCTGCTAATCGAAAGCTCTGTTTGGCGCATTTCAACATAGGTTCAATGAGAATCAACTACTACCGAGTAATTACATGTTTTTTGTCAATATATGTTTCGAAGAGAACTGTATCCCGGAGCCGAAAAGGCAGAGGATTAGGAGAGGGTGTTTAACTCTCAGCTGCTCTGATTCATATCTGCGTGAGCCCGAAATTCGCAGAGTTTATATAAACATCTACTTATTGAAAGAAATTGATACAACAGTTTATTGATGAGGGCGATATTGTCTCGCCAAAACGTCGAAGGGTAAAGAGAAAATAATATAATTTTTTCTACACTTTCTACATCCCGCCTCGGGAAGACCAACCGGCGCTTCCCAACATTTTTATGAATATATTTTGATTTTGAAGCATTTCCTCTCTCTTTAAATGCGTTTATGTATGTATATATATTTTCACCCTTCGCACCGCCATATTGGTCACATGAGCTCTCAATCGTTTAAATTATCATTAGCAAACAAAATATTCAAAACAATATCACTTAACACATATTGCGATAAAAATCATAACTCTTATACCTTTGTACGAGCTTCAATATCAGCTTTATTTTAAAAAGGTTTTAGAAATCGTGTCGGTTTTCTATTATTATTATTCTATAATGATTTAGCTTCAATTAAATAGTGCACTCAACTTGCAGCGATCGATGGATTCATATAAAAATAAGAATTAAGATAACAAGAAAATCTGTACGACTCTAAATTTTCAATATAATGTATGCCTCTTTTTTGCATTGACTCGGTCTGTAAATTGCAAAACCTCTCTAGGAAAGAAACAATAGTACATTACGATACGTGTGACTTAAATGGTTCTTTTTTACGCGGCGCAGTTGGCACCCGAGCGTAGCGAGAGCGCTAAGCGCCGTGTAAAACTGAACCATTTAAGTCAAGAGTATTGTATAAAATTTTATGTAACACACGATTTTCGTGTTTTTCGTACCTATTAATAGGGATTAAAGTGACTCTTTTTTGACCGGCGGGCAAAAAAGTTATTTTAGCGGGCAATAAAGGCCATTATTGCCCGCTAAAATGAATTAGCGGGCAATAATGGTCTTTATTGCCCGCTAAAAAGTCTTTATTGCCCGCAAAATTTTTTTTTTGTAATTTAAAAAAAAAAGTTGATTTTGATAAATTTGCATTATTTATTTATTTTATATAATGTTTGAACAAGACAAGAGTACGGTTGCCGTGTCAAAAAATAGTCACATCAGTCCCTCTTAACACGTACGAAAAAACGCGAAAATACGTCCGCGCGTTACATAAAATATGGTGTGCACGAAGGGCTAAGTGGGCTTTTTGGCCTCGTGGATGTTGCAGTACTCGTCTGCGGCTCGTAAACGCCCTCGCCTTCGGCTCGGGTTAACTCGCCTTGACTCGTACTACAAAATCCACACTCGGCCTAAAAAAGCCCACTTTACGCCCTTTGTACACAATATATTATTATAGCATAGACTGCTAAAATCCGCAAGTCTCGCCTATTCGTGATTATAAATATAAAAGATAAGTATAAAGTGTAAAGAAAAACTGTACAGAACCCAGAGGTATAAGTGAATATACCTCATAATTGCTGAGAGTCAAGGTCTATGTGTGTGGAACATAGAAAATTTGGCCCCAAAGGATTTGGTAAGCACTAATTTGAGTTACACTTTCAACAATTTTCATAAACTTTAAAGCTGATTTTCTCTAAATGTTGTTTTTACTGATTTCAGCTTACTGTCCGTAGGATTCTAAGTGAACGCATGGTTCTCTTGGGCTCAAACTCAAGAAGGATACTTTGTACACCTGTAGTTCTGATATGAATGCAAGGATTTTGATTTGAATTTTTAGAAAATGTTTTATACACAAAAAAGTGCCAGGATAAGCGAAAAAAATTCAGTTTTTTTATCGCCAAATCATTTCTAAACATTCAAATGTTTCATATACAAAAAGGTGCCAGAATAAGCGAAAAAAATTCAGTTTTCTCATCGCCAAATCATTTCTAAACATTCAAATTAAAATCCCTGCATTCATACCAAAACTACAAGTGTACAAAGTATCCTCCTTGAGTTTGAGTCCAAAAGAACCATTCGTTCACTTGGAATACTACGGACAGTGAAAAAGTTCACAAATTCTTCCACCGAGTGCCACAATGGACTAGCAAGAATAATGAAGGTTTTAGACTGATAAAATTAAAGGTATTTATGCTAAATATATCTATAAAAAATTTCAAATGATTTACTTAAAATTTATGAATTTTTCTCAGAGTTCTTTTTTTTCAGGGTTTAAGGTATTGTATCTCCTTAACCAACTAGAAAGTAATTATCAGATCAATTTTACAATAAAATTTTTAAATAAAAATCACACAGAAACTAAAATGTGGAGTTGGCAAACGAAGGGAGCAGGGGGGCAAAGCCATACTAGTAGTGATACATAAAACTAGTCTTCATATAGTTTTTAATGTTTATACATGGTTATGTATATGATCATATATGTTTCAAAACACGAATTTATAGTCATATATAATTGTAAATAAGTTTATTGGAGGCAAGTTCCTTGGTAGAAATGTTCCCCATTTGTTTACCATCACTTGGCAAAATTTGGAAAGCTTTCCCATATCTCTGAGTATTGGTTTGCCAATAAGACCCCGTATTTCGTCACGGATTTCAGCATTTATTGTCCAGCGAATAAGCGTGATTTCAAAGAATACTTTTAGGATGCATGGCTGTGATCTAATGAGTACGTAAGAATCAAAATTAGATAGCGTTCAGGTGTCGAAGGTCGGCGATGACGGGGTCTAGGTAGTAGGATATGTAATTTTTGGAACATTACATTAACAAGATATGTTTTTCTAGTTTGCCTTAATCAATGAAATCTACGTTTACAAGCTTAAAATGCCTTGAAAAATGCATTTTATCGATAAGCGAAAAATGGCCCAGTTTTCACCCATTTCTAGAGAAACGAGGTATTTAGTAGCTTTTAAATGGAATCGATTTCCACCAGAGAGTAAATAAAATAATATGTACCTATATACAATAATGTAAAATAAAGGAGGGAGGGAGTCCGCTATTTAGATGATTCATTATTTGATTGCATGAAACTTTTTTCGATACAAGTCAAATTTTTTTAACTTATATAGATTAAATTTTCCAAAAACAGACAAATCATTATTTAAAAATGATATGATCAATACTATAAAAATATTCAAATTCTAATTATTAGAAATCCAGATAATTAACACTCATTGTTTTTGAAGAAATATCTTAACCATGCACTTATTCGAAAATCCACGAATTTTAGTGCAGCGTTTAATCTATTTTCAAATATACAAGTGTTCTACTTCATGATGTATCTATTATAACCCGTTCATAGTGTTATTTTTTCATAACTATTTTCTTCTTTTAATGTGATGTCCATGTTTAAAATTATCTACAAAAAGAGTTTTGAATTATGTGACTAATTCTTAGTAAAACAGTTGGAATAATTTTTTGCGAAATAATGGAAATTGATAGTCTTTTTCAAAGAAATACTAAAATTTAAAATGCCGTACCCCCTCCCACATAAAATATGGCGTATTTCAATCGTAAATAAAGGCGAGTTGATAAAAATAGCCCAAACATTGGAAACGAGTCTTGCCCCCGTATTGCTTGCCTTGTTACATAATTTTAACGTAAAGTTTAATAATCCTGGTCGAGTATTGTTTACCATTTCGGACTTGTAATTTAAATCAAAATCATCGTAGCGTAGAAGTCAGATTCATAACCTCTTAGGTTATTAGATACGAAGTTTGTGCGCGTGTGGATATAATTTTTTAGAATGCCAAAGAAAAGTTACGAGTACGTAAAAAAATTGTCCTCCTCTATTCAATCGAAAAAAAAGGACAACCAAAATGCAGCTGTTCAAAATGAAATTTTTTTTAATACATACAAAGAATAGAAAAGCATAAATGTTGTAGATACAGATAACCTAAGAGATGACAAACAAAATAACAACTAAACTTATCAATATTCCTTAAAATTTTGTGTAATTTTCAGAAAAATTGATGGTTATTGAATTTGTTCACATAAACATGATTAATTTTAACCTCGATTTTGATGCTTGCATTACGAGCAGCATAGATAATGTTTAATCTGAAAATATAAACAGTAGTTGTATTTTTGAAGCAGTGATGATGTTTCAACTTACGATAAAGTCAAATCTCCACAGATACGTGAAACAAATTGTTACACATCATACTATTTTAGTGATTTGGGTACATTATAAATAAATACTTGGTATGTATGTATACTATGATTGCAGATCGAAAATAGTATATGTGATTCTTTAAGTCCCAAAGAGAAATTACGTAAATGGAACATAAACAATATATTCACTTTGAGAAATTCTACAATTAAAGAATCGTTCAAAATATTACATAACAAGGGACACACAGAGTTGCCACGCACATCTAAAATGACACGATGACACAATTCTCAAATGAGACAAAAAACATTGAAACTGCTAGATCAAAAAATGGAATTGACATATATTTCGGAATTACTCATGTTTTAATTTTGATGGTTAAACCGGAAATTTACGAAGAAAATCAAATTGAAATACTAGTAAATATTAACGGGATGCCTATTTACAAGAGTTCTAACAATCAGTTTTGGCCTGTATTAATCAAAATTTAACACGACAACGACACTTGAAAACCTGAAATTGTTGGTATTTCTTGCGACCATTCAAAGCTTAAAAGTATAAACGAATTTATGAACGACTTTATCGAAGAGACGAATTGCTTAATGAAAAACCAATAATAACTCAAAATAAAAAGTATTTTTTTTTTTTTTTGCATTAAAGGGTTTATTTGCGACACTCCTGTTAGGGCAGGATATAAGTGTTGCAAAGGACACAGTGACTTTTTTTCGTGTAAAAGATGCGAAATAAAAGTTGTAACAGTCAATAAAGGCGAGTATATATTCAAAATAACTGTAAATTAAAAACAAAAGAATCTTCTTAAAATAAAAGCCAATCAGAGCATCACTAACAAGAAATCTCACCTTTAACACGTATTCCTGACTTCGATCCTGTCAGGCAAGTTTTTTTAGATTTTAAGTACCTGTTTAATCTTGGAATTATGAAAACATCTACACCATTTTTTTTATCAAATTGCATACTTTTGTGTCAATATTTAGCAGTACAATATAGTCATTATGCAAGATCACTACTTAAAACATTTTTCAACTTAATGCCAACTATGCATGAAAAGGATACGCAAGTAATCAATTTTCATAATCTCATCCATGTAGCAGACGATGGAGATTACATGAAAGCGTCTTTGTCAGCCTATTCCAGATTTCTATTCAAAAGTTGCTGGGATCAGATTAAGAAATTGATTAATGCCCGAATAATCCGTTAGTTCAAGTTGCCAGACGTTTACATGAAATTTAAAACGGAACGCCAGAGTTTACAAGTAAAAATTACTTATTCAGTAAGTTTTGGGAAAAGATTTATCTTTTTCGCATTCACTTTCATTTAATGGCGCATGCACAAATTAATTTTATGTAATTATTTTTACACTCAATTTAGTAGCACAAGAAGATTTGCAAAATATGTACAAAAAACTAAAATCAGATATGAAATCACTGAAAGGCAGCATGCAATATGATCTACGCCAGTTCAAGGAAAATATTTGCACTCATTTTATTGCTGTGGGAGGCAGTCCAATAACGATTGAAGAGCTAAGAACGTTTACTCAAACTATACCTAAAACGACTCCTTAAGGGAATGTCGTTGTTAAAGCTTCGCAAATCCGCCACGGAGTATTTTGTATTTCCAAACTTTTCGAAAAACAAAAAGTCCGATCGAAATTTCCTTTAGTACAATGGGACGATTGAAAAAAACGCAAAATAGTGTTTTTCAAAAATTAAAAAATGGCCATAAAAAAATAGTTGAGAAAATAAAAAAAAAACTGTTTTTCCCGAATTCAGAATCCAAAAATAGATATGCATGTCAAATTTTCTTGATATGACGAAGTAGTTCCGGAAAGTTTACAATATACATACACACATCCACACACACACATATACACACACATACACATTTTATCAAATATATGCACATATAGTGCGGAACGGAAGGACATGGAGTGAAAAATTGCACAAACGAGCTGAGTTGCATTCTCCGCCGAGAAAAGGATGGAGAATTAAAGAGTGACCATGCAGCTGATAGCTATACATGCCCAGCCTACCAAGCCGCATTAAGTACTAAAGAACCAACAAAAATGAGAATAGTGCAGTTAAATCTAAACCCCTCAGGACCTACTCAACCAGCATGTCCGCGAGAAAGAGGTAGACGTAGCTATTGTGTGCGAACAATACAAGTATCTAGACGAACCATCGTGGGAAATGGACACTACGGGTAAAGCAGCTATCTGGGCATGTGGAAACGTTGCTTTCTGTGAAAAAATGATGATCCGTGAAGAAGGATTTATACGGGCTAAGGTAGCAGGTGTCATTGTTTACAGCTGCTACGCTTCACCTAACGCTCCAATCGAGCAGTTCGAACAACTGCTAGATCGGCTCATACACTGAGAGAAATATAGAGTTAGAATAGCCGTACATTTTTTGTGGTATTAGCCTTGGATTGCACAGCTGATTTAGCGGTGGACTCAGGCAGATTCTACCGGAGTTTGCAGTAGTCCAAGCTTGGCTCCTCCCCGGAATATATCAGCCGCGTCGAACACATGAGGTTTTACTTATATGTTTATGTTTTTTAGCATATCATATCACAATGAGTGACAAATTCATATGGGAACTATTGGTTTCGTGGAATTTGTAAAAGTTTTGTGAAAGGTTTGAGAATAAGTATTGCAATATGTACAACCGAACCTCTTAACCTCAAAATTTGTATACTTATGTTGAAGCACAAAATTTAAATAATTATAAATCAATGCATTGTTCAGCCATGAATATTGGTTTACAAGCCCCCAGAGTACAATGTGACATACCTGTAAAGTCTCTTGGCTTATCTGAAAGCCGTAGACCTGCATTGCCCTTAAAACCCGATGTTGCCGTAAGCTCGTCAGAGTTAAACAAACCTTCTGTTTTGGGATCATGAAAATCTACAAATACGATAAACTGTACTCTGAGGACTTGTAAACCAATATTCATGCCAAAACAATGAATCACTTATTAAATATTCAATTTTTATACTTATGTTCACTGCCAGGTAAAAACAGCGGTAGTGCTAAGGCAGATTCAACCTTCAACCATTTGCTTGAGCGCTCCAGTAAAAACTGCCAGAGTTTCCGGTTAATCCAACTCTACATTTCTCTCAGTGTACAAGACGCAGTAGGGAGGAAACCAGTACTGATTTTAGGCGACTTTAATGCGTGGGCTGTGGAGTGGGGCAGCATAAAGACTAAGCACAAATGTCGAGTACTCCTGGATGTATTCACTCGTCTAGATTTAATCCTAGTTAACTAAGGATGCACCCACACATTTAGAAGGAGGAGACGCCGGATCTATTGTCGACCTGACGTTTGTTAGTAGCAGCATTATTGGCTTAGTTGATTCATGGACAGTAAGTGAACACTACACATAGTGATCACCAGGCCATAATAATGGAGGTAGGAATATCAAAACAGGGACCCAGCGCGAGTACAACGACCAATAGAGTTAGTTGGAAAACAAAGGATTGTGATAAAGCGATGCTCCTGTTAGCACTAGAAGAAATGCAACTATCTGGAATGGCGAACAGCAAGGTGGAGCAGGTGACGGTAAACATCACCCGAGCATGTAAAGCTGCTATGCCTCGAAGAGTCGCATACAGTAGACGACTACCAGTATGCTGGTAGGACAAGGAGATTGTGCATGCACGTAGCGAGTGCCACTGGACCAAAGACGAGAACAACGGGTGAAAAAGAAATACTATAAAACTGGTAGAGGCCAGGAAATAGTAGATGCCCGCGGACAAGAAATGAAGGACGCTAAAAGGAGTCTTAAGAAGAAAATCCGCGAAAACAAACGACGGTGCCTTAAGGAACTACAGGATGAGGTCGAATAAGACCCTTCGGGTCGACCGTACAAACTAGTAATGAAGAAGATTAAAGGAAGCTACGTGCCTCCACCAAAAGGCCCGGAACTATTACACCGGGTAGTGACCACACTGTTCCCCAGGCAATTAGAACAGCCAAGTGTCATCGAAAGAGGTGTAAATGAAGAGCCTGTCCCACGGATTACGATTGAGAAATTGTTAGCCGCCTGCAGAAGGGTAGGAAACAACAAGGCCCAGGGCCGGATAGAATTCCAAATATTGCATTAAAGCATGTCATTCACGCTCATCCAGAGAACTTCGTAGACTTGTACAATACATGTCTAGAAGAGGGAACATTTCCCACAAACTGGAAGAAACAGCGACTAGTGCTTCTGCCAAAAGGAAAAAAACCACCCCAGGAGTCCTCATCATACAGACCGTTCTGCATGCTGGATACCAGGCAAGATCCTGGAATGCATTATCTGCGTCTGAATGGATCATTATATAGAAGAAAAAGGTGGATTAGCGGAACACCAATATGGCTTCATAAAGAAGCGTTCAACCCTGGACGCAGTTAGTCTAGTGATTGACACTGCACAAACAGCGATAGAAGGGAAAAAATGGAAGGAAGGAAAAAAGAAGTATTGCGCCATAGTTACATTAGATGTCAAAAATGCATTTAATTTGGCCAGATAAATTAAAATGCACGAGGCACTCCAGAAGCAGGGTGTGCCCTTATATATAAGAAGGATGATGTCCGACTACTTCAAGGCCAGAATTTTATTATATGACACTGAGGACGGTACCAAGGCCTATAAAGTTACAGGGCGTCCCCCAAGGGTCAGTGCTTGGCCCACCGACTTGGAACATCATGTACGACGGGGTACTAAATCTACAATTATCTGAAGGAGCAATAGTTATGGGATTCGCTGAAGACATAGCACTAGTGGTAGTAGCGAAACATAAAGAGTTGACAGACATAGCTGAAGAGTCAACCCGTATAATACACAAATGGCAAACAGAGACGGGACTGGAACTAGCCAGTCACAAAACGGAAGTTATTCTCATTTCCAGTAGGAAGAAGATGGAAGAAATCACACTGACGGTTAATGGACATGAGATCGTTTCTTAACCAACCATCAAATACTTGGGCATCACCATCGATGCAAGACTAAGTTTTAAACAGCATCTGGAAAAAGTCAGAAATAAAGCATCAAAAGTTTGTGCTGCTCCATCACGATTGATGCCAAATGTAGGAGGGCCAACTCAAAAGTGAAGGTTACTCTTAGCCAGTGTGACCACATCGATTATGCTATACGGAGCCCCAATATGGGCAGATGCGATGCGGGTGAAATCGTATGCACGAAAGTTGACTACCGTGAATAGGCGAAGTGCACTAAGAGTAACGTCCGCTTACCATACGGTATCGGACGATGCTGCCTGCATTATTGAAGCTAGGAGACGATTGAATAGCAAAAGCCACAAGGAGATCTGGGATGCCGCAAGAAAGAAGACGATGGCTGAATGGCAAACAAGATGAGACGCTAGTAGCAAGGGGCGATGGACTCATCGCCTTATACCAAGGATAGAAGACTGGATTGGAAGGATACATGGGGAAGTTACTACCTCACGCAATTTTTGATCGGGCACGGATGTTTCCGGGTGTACCTGCATCGGTTCAGACAGGACGACTATCCGAACTGCACAATATGTTCGGATGCAACAGAGGATGTTGAGCACGTCTTTTGCGAATGCTCACGATATCATCAGGAGCGAGAAGAACTTGAGAGTTATCTTCAGATCAGAATAACTCCTGAGTCGATTATGACGGCTATGCTGACCTCAGAGGATGGACGGTGCGCACTCAGCAACTATGATGCAGACATTCTCAAGAAAGTCAGAAAAGACGAAGAAGACAGAAGAAGACGAAGAGGCTGAGTACGTATGTGTGTATATGCAAAGCAGAAAATAAAGGATAACTATAGTGACGATGACCACATCAACCAGAAGCGGGCAAAAGCCTTTTTGCCCCCCCCCCCCCTGCGAAGCATTACTTGACGGTAGTACCGCGTGGTTCAGGGGCTTATAGGATGGAGTTAGGCACCTTTACCAATGGTCAATAAAGGCAAAGAGGGCGTTCCTATTTACGGCTCGGTGTTGTTTACCTGGCCGTAAGAGGGATGGGTTTAGTCGGTGTGAATCCGACACACGGCTGACATTGGGGATAGGGCTGTTTTGACGACCCCACAAACAAGGTCATGCTATTGTCTTTTTAAGATTTTCACTAATAACTCTTTCTCCGAGAAAGAAACAAAAAAAAACACTCACACATCCATACGGACATTTTCTAAAAACACTTGATTTGAACTTCTAACACACCAAAAAGTATTTTCTAGAAGTTTTGACGAAACTCAAAATTTTACTATTACAAAGCTTCCTTTAGAAGGAAGCAAAATTTTCAAAGTTTTGAATTACACGACTCAAAATGAAAAACTTCCCATTCACTTAAAATGCATAAAACGGGACTTTACATGCACTCGTCAAAAAAGTACTGTGTGTAACAGGGGAGGGGGCAATTTTTACCTATAACTTAAACATTATATTTGGCATTTTTTCAATTTTTAAACAACTTTTTTTATTTAACTATAGACAACTTTTTAAAATTAAATTTTAATACAAAATCCTACACTTATGTCAAAATTATATGTATTTCAAGTATTTCTAGTAATGAAAATGTGCTCTGAGATACCCATATCTTAAGTCAGTCTGCGGTGAGTGAAATAATGAGAATTGGGAATTTTGGCCTTTGAAGACATGTTGTACCTAACATATCCTCTTTTTAAAAAATGATAGCCTTTGTTGTGAAGCATTTAATACGTGATTCTGATTGGTTGCTGGTTGGTTGCCTAGGCAACGAGATCAGAACCGCGCTTTAAATTCATAACCCTCAAAACAGTCATAACTCATAACCCTGGTAAAAATGTTTGAGGTGTTTAAAATGAAATGTGGAAACCTTGATAACAGATAAAATATGTGTAATATAACGTGGTATTACAACATGTGTATTGAAAAGTAACACAACCGTATTGGAAGTAGTAATAAAGTGTATGAATATTATTTAGTTTGTTTTAAATGTCAGTGAGACGTTCAATTAAAAGAATAAAGAGTTTGAAGATATACTGTGGCTCTGTGCCCAAAGTCGCCCTCGGTGAGATTTGAGAGGTGAATTTAAAGAAAAGTTCAGTATCCGAGTCAGTAAGTTTAAGTCTATCATTATACAATGCTCTTGTAATGACAATGAATTACAATGAATTGTAAAAAGGCTACTAGACAACTAAAATATGACACTGCCACTTCCTATGTTACCTAGAAATATGTAACCTAGATGATTCTGATTTAACTGTATTCGTTCATATTTTCACATCCAAGCTCATGCGAATTTTTTAACTGAGCAGGTCAAATTTTACTTATAGCCAGTTACGCAGAAAGTACTATCTCTAGCACATTGTATTTCTGGTTTCTAGCATATTTTTACATGGAGAAAGTGATAAATGTTTTGGATTTTTTATCAAGATATTAGGTAATTAGGATTTTTAATTTTAATAGTTGTGAGAGATTTTGAGACCGATACCTGTTTTTCCATTTTTGCATTGATTCGACCTTAACTGAAAAACTTCTGATTTCGACTTCGACACAATGTGAATGCAAACTCATGCTATACGACTAAATAATTATCATGGGTGTTGTAATCGAACACAAAAGTTAACGTTGATTCAACTTTAAATATCTTTCCACAATCACAGAAGAAATCTATATGCAAAATATGAGCTTTCTAGACCTGTTAGTTTTCGAATGAGAAAAAATGCAAAAATGGAGAAACAGGTATCGGTCTCAAAATCTCTCACAACTGTTGTTGTCAAAATTCTAATTAATGCCTTAACAAAAAAGCTAAAATACTTATCACTTTCTTCATGTCAAAATAGACTGGAAACCAGAAATACAATGTGCTAGAGGTGGTAGTTTCTGTGTAACTGTCTACAAGCAAAATTTGATACGTTAAATTAAAAAATTCATATGGGCCTCGATGTGAAAATATGAATGACAATAGTTAAATCATAATCATGTAGGTTACATGTTTTCTAGGTAGCATAGTAAATATCTGTGTAAAATTTCAGTTGTATAGCTTTTTTATAATGCAAATAAATGGCATTTTAATGATAGACAAACCCACTGACTCTTATACTGAACTTTTCTTCAAATTCACTATTCAAACCAATAATGACGACATTGAGCATTATTAATATATTTATTAAAAAATAGTTTTGAGGGATTTAGTAACATGTTACATGCTTATAAAATATTAGCATACGTTAGTGTGCCGCCCAACACGTATGGTAGATTTTCTACCAGTGTTATTAGACAGAGATAGAATCAAGAGCACGCGAAGCGCGCCTTCATTCCTAGTAGTAAATATAAAAAATGTTTGATGCTTTCTACAGTACTATTCAACTTTCATCATTGTTAAATCAATTATTTAAACAATTTAAGTTTTATATAAAAATATAAATCAATCTCTCATTTTTTTTAATTTTAAGGTGGTTAGGTCCCCTTAAACGGAGCACAATTTAAATGTTAAACATAAAATTTAAAAAGTGACATTCCTCACTTCAACGCGCACCGATAGCCAAAGAGGGAAAATCAAGTTAAGGAACTCTGCACGTTGGAGTTAACTTCCCGTTTTTCATCACATCTGTTCCGTAAGCTTAGATAGATTAAAATCTATTAAAGAGGTCCAGTCTGGGGTAAATCATGCAAAAAAAAAACAAAAAAATATTTGTCTGCTGAACATTTTTTCTATTTACGTAAATTAAGAAAAAATATATTTACTGAAAATATTCACAATATACACTATTTCTACCAAAAAATGTCATATATATATCATACAAAATCACTAACCAAAATTCATGACATTTTACTATAGGATTACAATGCCCTTAAAGTCACATATATATATATATATATATAGAAGTATAGTGAAGACACCTGTGACACTATTTACTTCTATATTGATGTTCGGATTTTTCATAATACAAAAAAATGCTTATCGTTACTGTTCGTGAGTTTTTTTGGCTTATTAGTATTTCTAAGATGAACTATGATTTCCAACGAAAATTTTTGTAAATAAGCCGTTTTTTTAATAATAAACGTGTGTATATATCTCGAATGCTCGGAACAGTTTCTCTACATTTTTCTCCAGTGTGGTAGGACCGTGAAGTTGGCTTTCTAGCTGAAAAGTGGAGGGTGAAGTTGGCCGCACAAACTATTATGTGTAATACAGTTGGGTATCGCTTTCCCGCAGAGTAAAAGTGTTTACATTATCTGCTTAAATTTAAGGTTATGTTTTTGAGGTCTAGGTGATGCACTCCGTAATTTTTCATGTCTAAGTAAATACATCATACGAGGGCGGTTTCTAGATGTACAGGGTGGCCGATGACGCCGTCTAGGTGGTGCGCTTTATGGTTTTTGGTGTCTAGGTATACAAATCATTCAAGGGCGGTGTCTAGGTGTACAGGGTGGCCGATGACGAAATCTTGGTGGAGCGCTCCGTGGTTTTTTGTGTCTAGGTGTAGAAATAATTCGAGGATGGTGTATATCAGAACAATCAGTGATTTTATGTTAGTGATAAAAATGTTACAAAAAAAGGTGTGGTTGAAAGATGCTAAAGATACTTGTATTTTATTTTTACGACGTCAAATATGAAATACTCAAAAAAATTTACTAAAAAAGGATTGAAATCTCTAAAAAAAAATTATCTTTTGAAAAAGTAAAAGGTTAGGCGAGTTTGATATATTCCGTGACGAAATCACAGATAGATATGAACTGAGATCAATCAAACAAAGTCAAGTTCATTATATTTAATCGTAATAAAGCGAGGAACAACTCTCAAGATAATTACTACGTAACTTGCCATGCCCGTTTAATTTTGTTTATTGGAGAACAAGTAAAATTTTCTTTTTATGTATTAGATCGTCATACAAACACCATAAGTACAATAAAACGGGCATGGCAAGTTACGTAGTAATTATCTTGAGAGTTGTTTCTCGATTTATTACGATTAAATATAATAAACTTGACTTTGCTTGATTGATCTCAGTTCTTTTATATCTGTGATATCGTTGCGGAATTTATCAAACTTGCCTTACCTTTTACTTTTTCAAAAGTTAATTTTTTTGTAGATAATATAATACATATTTAATTTGATTTTAGCAAATTTTATTGCGTGAGTAACATTTCTTATAATTAAAATTTTAGCAATAGTTTCAAAATAAATTTTATTTGTATAATCTTTTGATATTTTAAAAAATGCGAAAGTTAATGTATCATACATTCTAATCAAATGTTCTTGCATTTTACTAATATTAAATTGAACATTACATGGGCAAATATTAAATACAATAGCGACTGTAAATATAGCAAAAACACCGCAATCATAATCTTTATTTGGAAACAGCCTATCAATACAAATTTTATGATCATCATCAAGGCATTTTTCATTAATACTATCGAAATTACATTGCCTTTGTACCACAAACAAATATCGTGTCCGTTTGTACTTAAACCAGAAAAAAGTATTTGAATATATGCTTTATGTCTCAATAGATTGAATATTATACAACCTCTGAAAATTAACTGCATATTGAATATCAGAAATCGAGTAAAATTTTCACATACTGTTGAATTCAAGTATATGGTTATCATTAATTGACTTTAAGAATTAGAATAATTTCCAATTTATTTTAAAATAAGTACATAAATAGTACATATATAGTATCATAAATGTATCATCAATTGTCGTAAAACAGCAAATGATCTATTTTTCATTTTCATTTTTATCAGGTATTTCTGCACTAATTAATTGGTTTAAGTAATTTGCAGCAAACATGTTTTTTACCTCTTTTTTAAATAAATTTCACGTCGAATGTGACAAATTAACGTAGAAAACTATAAAATTTTAATACATAGTAAACTCACGTGAATGTACTCGCCAGTGATAAATAACTTTATGTATGGATGACTTTTTGCATAATATAAAAATTTCACGTTGCTTACTAGATAATAATAAGGCATCATATTTTTCTATTTGTTTACTATAATTTTAGCGTCTTCATTTCGTGATAATCAGTTAAAATTTGAAAAAATTAAAGCATAGAAGGCAAAAATTAAAGACCCAAATTGTGAAATTAAACAATTTCTAAAACGAAAATGTTTAATTGAAATATTAGAAAATATAAAATAACAAGAGTTGAGATATTTTTGTTTTAAATTTAAAATTTAAAATTTATTCTTTTGACTGTCATAGTTTTTTTAATATTCTCAATTTCAAAATTTTACCTATTAAAAATCAGTGTATAATCTCGTGTTGCATCTTTATTATTTAATATTTTTATCTTTCACTCCTATTAAGAATTGATAGTAGAAAAAAAGATCTTAACAAAACTTGAATTTTATTACTATTGCAATATATATTTTAACCGAGCGACGTTAGGAGTGAGTTGAATCGCGCTAGTTTTAATTAATATTTTTTATACCGTACTTGCTGTTAACAACATTTAATTAATATTATTTAGAAATGTCTTTTATTAGGTCTGAGGGGGCATGTTTAAGGTACATTTTAAGCCTGGGTAGAGTAAAGAAGACGGTCTGCATCTTTCACTAAGCAGTGGCAAATGACTAAAAACACTTATTTGTATAGTGAAATGTCATGTATTTTGGTCAGTGATTTTTTAAGGTATATATATGATATTTTTTGGTAGATATAGTGTATATTGAAAATATTTTTTTTCTTTAATTTACATGAAAAGAAAAATTTTTAACAGACGAATATTTTTTTTTTGTTTTGGCAGGATTCAATCTAGGCTAAAGCCCTTAAGTGTAGGTGGGACCTATAGCTTCGCAAATCCGCCACGGGGTATTTAGTATTTCAAATGCCCAAAAAAAAAACAACTAAAAGCCATATTGACATTTTCTTTCGGTAGAATTATTCACTTATTGATGAAATTTCAATTTTAAAAAAGTTAATAAGTAAAATTGATGTTTGAGGTTGTCGCTGTAATCGCATAAACACGCGTAAACACCCGCTCGTATTTCACAACTTTTACAAAAACCAAAAGTCCGATTTGTATTTTTTTTTCAGTAGACACTATGGCGCTCTAGTCTTGGTATTTTATTGCAAGCTTTATTCAAAAAGTTATATGGAACAGAAAAACAGTGTTTTCAGCTTCCACATCCCCTTAATAGATGTTGAGATAGAAGTGATGCAGTTTTCAGTTAAACGGAGTATACAGGGTGAGACAACTGATTTTTGAACCTTAATATCTTCGAAACTAACTCGTTTCGTAAACGGCCCAAAGAATGTCTTTTTGCTTCATTTATCGCGTTTCATATGAAAACGACTTTTTTAGTTTTTTCTTTTAAGAATCTGCCTCATGAAAAGACTTCAAGAAAAGTTCAAGATTTAGTTTTGAAATTACAATAGTTTTATAAAATTGCACTTTAAGATGTATAATAAAAGAACGACGAACGATAATATAAATTTACTGCGGCGAAAAGATCAGTAATTTAATTTTCTTACAAATACATATAAAGCAATTTACTTTTATCAACTTTTTTAATAATTTATCAGAAAGAACTGAATTCTCAAAACTAAAAAATCGCTATAAAAAAATGCGTTAACAAAATGTAAAAACGGGCTTTTTTACCACCATGTTACAGTAAAAACAAAAAAAAAATAAGACTTGGTGGCTTAAAATTCACTTAGTAGAAGCTAAGATACAGGCGTATACATACGCACACACACATACATCCATACGGACATTTTCCAAAAATACTATTTAGAACAATTTATCCGGATATCTTGATGCCTAAGAATACTTGACCGTCGCGGGCCGAGAGGTTAGACTCGAGGTTAGGTGCTGGCGGTCATGTTTACTCGCAGCGCGGCGCAGCTGATAGCAGTTTCAGTACATTCACGCTTTTTTGGAATTGAAAATTAATAGTATTCTTTGAAATTAAGACCAATTTTATTCTACTAATATATAGATCTTATCAAAGTGTAGCATACTGATACGATATTAACATAAAAAATATCGATAAACAGCCATTATTCGTGAACTAAAAAGCTGAAATTTTGCGAGTTTTTCTCTAGTTCCCAAGCAGTAAGCGTCTCGAATTTAACAGGGTTTTTCGCGAGTTCGATAAGCAGTTTGTCACGATTTCGTGCATCCATCGTTAATTTTTCGGTAGAAACTCGTGAAGCTTTTTACCAGGGTAGCAATCGCTGTACACACTCTTATAAGCTAATGTTAGCTAATAAAAAATAGAGCAACATCAACAAAATACGCAATTGATTAACGCTTTACATCAGAGATCAGCCTGGCAGAAAATACACCATATTTTTGATTGCGCAACTAATTTTCATAAAATCTGCTAAAAATTCTTTCTAAAATAGAAGGAGATTAATTTGAGGTTAGGATGTTAGGATTATCTTCGACTAACAAATTAATTCGATTATATTAATACTTTAATTTCTTATATTCAATGTAGCCCTACTCTACATTCCGCACAACGTTTATGTAATATACATAACACTTTACTTTATTTAATTGACCAAACCAAGTCATCAACTTTTATTTCATTTAAATGCTATCGGATTGAAAAAATTGGATATTATTTATATTGGCATAATAATAGTATAAAGTGTCTTGTTTAACAAAAATTAACTTTAAATGAACCCATTAGAACATTTACTAAGGCTTGTTGAATACATCAGGTAGAAATTTTACATTCTGCTTGGTATCGATATTTAGCTAAAATATGAAATTAGCTAATAAGAATTATTGTACAATGCATGTTATTTTAACTTATTGTTATTTTATTAACTTTTAGCATTTCCATAAAGAGTACATATCGATAAGTGTTAATTAATAGTTCAGATCAGACGTTATTCAAAAAATGTAATAGAAACTTAAGCATTGGATCGTAGTTTTAAATTCCAGAATATGATAGTTATATAATAGCTGCATTAAATATAGCAAATTTAAGTATCAATGAAATTGAACTAATTTAATAGCCGACGAAAAGTCGTGCTATACACGTACTGGAATGGCAAAGGTTATGTTGCTTGGAGTTGGTCATAGTTTACTCATCCACGAATCAGAATAGAATTGATCTTTAAGCATTTTCTATCTTTGATTCGTGAATAAATTAATATGAAAAACATTGTATTATTATAATGACGCCAAAATCATGTATGTAATGTAATTAATTATATGAACTAAACTTATAATTTAATATAGGTTTATTTTGCAGAATTAGCTATTTTAGCTTATGATAAGCTCAGTTTTCTACAAGGGCGATGATTAAATCATTTTGCGAAATCCGATATTTTCTGCTTATCTCTATTTTTAGCAATAATAAAAATTAATAGATCAATTATATTATCAATAGTATACCAAATAGCTATAAACAAATCTGCAATTTTTCCATGCTTTTTAAAAATAATTTTTGCATTTTGTAGATTATGGTTTTCACAATGAAAAAATATGAAAATATTGCATGTCTAAGATATATCGAATTATGAATTTTTTTGCAAAAACTAGTACCCGAGCAACGGTTACAATATTCACTGCTCTAAAGCTTCTATTTAATATATGGTAGCAACACTACCAAGCCAGCGCAATATTGTTTGCAATATATGATATTATCAACAGTGCCCACACCCTAAGTATTAATTAATTGAACGTACTTTCCTTCCGTACTGTCATAACTGGATGTCGAACTAATATCTTTATTTTTCTTCCGTAATTGTACTTGTTCGCCTTCTATTTCGATTGTGTCAGGCCAATCCAAGCTTCCTTCAGGTAAACTTAAGTCAGATCCAGCACTTGGTAGAGATGATTGTCTATTTATATAAATATTATATATTAATTTGCTCAGTATTTGTAGAATACAAAATAATAATCCATACCTGCACATCGTATGCGTATCACTAAAAGTAACTCTAGGCCCACTTAATCCTTTTACTTTGAGTGATGCAGATCTGAATAGTGTAGTTTAAAGATATAGATATGCTACTAATGAAAAAAGTATTTCAAAATACTTACCTACTAGGGCCACTTTTGGGACTACTTTCATAACTTCCAGAGTTAGCCGAATTTATGTCTAAATTGAAATCTTCAGGACTTTCTATATGATGTTCTGGCGTAGGCGATGGCACAATAAATGATCTCGATCTATATGAATTAGATTTGCCTCCAAGCCCCAATTTTCCCCGTATTCCCGAAGCTTTTACTGATTGCCGCCTTAATTTTTGTATCATATCACTATAAATCATACAAAACATTAACACTGTTACATTAAACAAAAGTTTACATTCAATAACCTACCGTCTGAAATCTTTGAATACCACAGCTTCTAATTCATGTAACCGTTTCATTTCCTGCTCAATTGTACCATGTGATGCACCTAGAGACCTCAAGTCGTTAATAATTTTAGCTTGTTCGTTCATTTCTTTTTCAATTAGCTTGGAACGCTTTTTGGCATCGATAGAAGGATCAAAAACAAAAGCTGGCAAACTATCTGTCCAGTTCTTTGATTTCTTTATTAAAATACTTTCTTGACTGGTGCTGTTATCTGGCTGATCAATACCGTCACTGTCATAATCAAGAGAACCATAAGCGTCGTCTTCTTCTGATCCGGTCAACATTGTCAGAGTATGCCCAAGCGCAGAAAGTTGTTGACCTACGCTTACGTCTAAATGAATATCGACTCCTTCCATCTGCCATTGAACGTTTAGTATCCACTTTGCGTTTTCTGTTACTTTAGCTACAAAAAAAGTATGTTTTGAAAATAAACTGTAAATTATACGGTACACGTGCTCGCGATGGTACAATTGTATATTTATATTCATAATTTACTCTTTTTGACTGTTATTATTTTGTAAGAAATTAGCACCTAAGCATTTCTATGAAAAAGTTTCACGAATCATTTCTTCTGAATTTTAAAACGCCGAGTTTCTCCTCATTGCATTTTAATCGCGGGTAAGGGTAAAAATTAGAAACGGTAAAGACTAGAAATTCAAAATTTATAAACAGAGATTTTGAAATGAAAAAATTTATAAAACAAAAATCTTGAATTTAAATATTGCGAAAGGGGATAGTTGTGTTTGAAATATCGTGGAAGCGATATTTTTAGGAATGTCCAAATTTAGGTTTTTAAAGTTATACCTTTCCAATATTCTGAGACTTGAAATTTTACCTTTCATTATAATTCGTAATTTTCGACTTTTAAATCTTTATTTTTCAAAATTTTTACCCTCACCCTTTAATTGCCATGAAGTCAACTAATGCTAATAAGGTAGTTGCCTGAGTTTTAGATCACGTAAGCACGAAGCAGGATTAATTTTTATAAGATATGTACTATTTTTCGTTAAATCGCAGAAGTATTAAATAATCTGTGGGGTTTTATTTTCGATCACTGCGTGCCAATTCAGTCTGATTTTCGATCAGATATGGACCCTGTTTTCAATCACCGTTAACGGTTTCGATGTTTGCAATTCTTTTATCAATTCCAAACCGTTTATCGGAAGTATGACCATACGCGACTAAATAAGTAAACAGAAGATGATCTAAATACAGTTTTTGATCGAGAATTAGCGTGGACTATGCCTTATATGTTCTAAATAGCTCTTTACGGAATTTCTTTTGAGAATAGTGATGACCGGATGTTTTGAAGTCGTTAATAAAATGATTTCATCGAATTTAGTTGCGGTTTTAAACTTTTGTTAGTGCGCGTTGAATTTAGATAGTGTTTACCAAACGAAGTACTTAAATATTCCTTAACAGTTTATAAATATACTTGCACAAGTAATGCATACTTATTTCTTCGTCTCATACGACCAAAAATATTGATAAAGAGCGATTTTTGGCATAGCTATCGAAAATTGGACACGATCAAATGCTGGTACAGCTACCTTACTCAATCTTAAGTTTAAACTAATTCTAGTGCACTATTTACGAAAATCTGTTTGAGTGTTGTCATGAAGAAGATGCTAAAAATAATAAAAAATTATATACTATTAGATTCTCTGAAAACAGTTGTGTTTTTAAATGGTTATACGTTTTGAAAGTAGTCAATCTGATTAAGGTATTGCAAGAAACGTTTCAAAAGAATCAAATCAAACGTTTCAAAACTTAGAAAGGGATTAATATATTTGAAATTAGATAGTTGAACTTCATATCTGCACAAGACTTTTATTCCGCCTTCGCTTATAATAACTGCATTCATACACAAAGAAAAAGAGATTTAGGTTTAGGGCAAATTTTGTATGCCTGAAACAAATAAAATGAATGTTATATACAAATTTATATACGTATAAGATTCATTATACTCAAATTATAACTACTGCTGAGAGATGAGAAGAAAGCCCGCGCTCATTTTCTATCATTCTAGTTTTTTTCCTACCATTATAGTTAAACTGTTTAGCATTAATACTGTGTGTCTTGGCATGCCTTCCTTTGTATTTTTGCAGACATTTTTTCAATTTTTCTATTTATTTAATTATTAATAGAAGAACTAGGCATTATGTACCACTAGGTGTACCTTTCTTAACGTTACTTTAACGATACCTTTCTTACGTAACATATATCATAAGTTAATTACTCTTAAAAATCTCCTTCTTAAAATTCTAACCAAAATTAACCCCTTAAAAAGCTAATTCACAATCGGATTATAAAACCTGTTAACTTAAAAAACTTGTGATGCAAATATCGCGCTACAAGAACCGTGTAAATATTAGAAAAAAAAATTAAATATTAAAAAATATTATGCGAGGCGTAAAGAGGCTTCTAAAGCGACTCCGTGTCATCGAGACTGGGCCGTGTAAACATTAATTTCTCGCTCATTAATAAGGAGGGTAGGGGGTCTTTCTTCTGTTATGACGAGGACTCGGACAAGTTACTAGTAGCGAGCTGGATTTAGCAAACGATTGAGACCTATACTCAATACAGCATCAGAATTAAAACGAATATTCGAATTACTAATTAAGAAGCGAAAATACCTCAATATAACCTACTTAATATAACCTTACCAACAGAGTATGATATTACTATACCAGGACCATACAATGTTTACTTGAAGTCTACAGATATCCAAACAATAGATTAGATGCAATCAAAATAGCAAGAATGATGGTACCACACTTTCCAGCCAAAGATTCCATAATCAAAATTAAACATCTAAGCTATTATTCCAAGCCATCTACTACGAAAACAAGGGGTTATAAATGAAATCTCTATTGATCTATCTGGGGAAGAACTGAAACAACATATAGAACTAGATATAACATTAGGTCTCTTTGAAATAGCTCACATTAGAAGATTCACAAAAAGAATCTATAACAAAACTATAGATAAACCAGAAATTTTACCCACGACAACCATTCAAATTACAATCAAAAGACAATTTTTACGTACAGAAGCTAAAGATCTAAAAGTTGTTTACCCGATTGAAACTTATTACCCTCAAGTCAGACAATGTTACAAATACTTTAGATTTGGACATATTAAAACAAATTGTAAAGCTCCCAATGAAAGATGTATAAAACGCGGAAATAACAGACATGAAAACAAATACGAATGCCCATATAGTCAAACCCAGCCAAATAGTCTCATTGCATTCAAAATCATTGACCGATTGATAAAAGTTGTTTAAAAAGAATTGAGAAACAGGAAATCAAAATTAAAGATATGGCAACGGATAACAATGCATCAATAACAGAATCGAAAAATCAACTGAAAAGAAAAAAGTCTTTTAATAATTCTCAATTTCCACTAATAAAAAAATTACGCAAACTGACATTGCTAGATTCACAAAACAGTGCTCTGTTCGCTGATAAGGTGAAATCCTATATTACCCAAAACAAATCACCTACACCAATCCGACAAACTCAACTCAACGATGAATGCATGGATCAAGTAAATAATCCCCTTTTTATCTTTGCAATAAAAATCAAACGTAATAACAATGCCCAAAAAGAGAACTCAATAAGTTACATGCAGGATGTCTATCTTACCAAAATAGTAACTCTAAACAACAAAATATTTTTTACACAACTACTCAATATTGAAATCAACAAAACTATGAAAATCTAGATCTCAAATTGATACAAAAATAAGCCTTATAGAGTAAACCCTTAATAAATTGCTGCACAAAGACATCATCAAAATTGGTTATCTAGTTAAAAAAAGATACATTTAAACAAAATAGAATTGATTTAGAAAAAGATCAAAGAATAGTATAATAATATAAGAATTCTAAAGATAAATAGAACCCAAACAAAACATAACAAAACTATGGATGATTGTAATACAAATAACTCAAAATGTTAAAAAATGTTAACGTTAAAAACAACTTCAAAATATTAAAATGGAACTGCCGTTCAATTTAAAATAAAATAGATCGTTTAAAATCAATAACAGATAACTATGGCATTATCATGCTATAAGAGACATGGCTTAACAAGCAAAATAATATTCAAATAAAAAATTTTAATTTTATTGGCAAAGATAAATCTTTAAAAAATAATAATAAAAAAGATCGTGGAGGAGAAGTATATATACTAATTAGATCAAATCTGAAATTTGATACAAGTATTTAATGGGTCCCGCCTGGGTTAAATCATACAAAAAAACAACAAAATATTGGCCTAAAAAAATTTTTTCTTTTCACGTATATTAAAAAACAAAAAATTTTTTCTGAAAATATTTACACTATACACTATTTCTACCGAGAAATATCATATATATACTATACAAAATCACTGACCAAAATACATGACATTTCACTATACAAATAAGTGTTTTTAGTCACTTGCCACGGCTTTGTGAAAGAACTGGACCGTCTTCTTTACTCTACCCGGGCTTAAAATGTACCTTAAACATGCCCCCTCAGACCTAATAAAAGACATTTCTGAAAAATATTAATTAAGTATTATTATCCATACGTTGTATACGTAGCTAATAAATTTAATTAATATTTTTCACACTGTACTTGTTGCTAACAACATTTAATTAATATTTTTCAGAAATGTCTTTTATTAGGTCTGAGGGAGCATGTTGTCGCGAATTTTAGTCAGTGATTTTGTATAATATATATGTGATATTTTTCGGTAGGAATAGTATATATTGTAAATATTGCTTGCTAAGGAACGTATGTAACTGAGTCGCACGAAGTAAACGATCGCTGCAGGAAGCAGACGGCTGGACGATGCAGAATGAAGAAAACGAGTTTGATCCTGAACTCCTAATCACCTTGGTGGATGGGGGACGTGTGGAAATGCCATACTTCAAAAGAGAAGCCACGGGGTGTGTGTGTGTGTGTGTAGACTACCTGATGCGTGTGCGTGTATATATATAATAAGTATACTTATATGTGAGTCATATATTTTTTACACAAATTTGTCCTTATACTATATAAAGAAGCTCTTTTCCCCCAGTAAAAGCGTAAAATGTTGAATTTATCGAAAAATTGCTGATTTCCAGCTATGGACCTGAATTAGCAATGATTGCTAAATAATTTTCTATAATTTTCCAAGTATGGTATGACCAAAGCTAGATGCATACAAAAATTGGAATTGGTCGCTTCTAGCCAGAGAAATTTTATTTTGCCCTCTAAATTTAATATCGGTTAAAAAATTATAGTCCTCTAGCTTCTTTATTGAATATCTTAAAGAAAAAAAATTGCTTACTATTGGGATTAACTGTTCATTAAAGCTTAAATATTCAGTATTGAAATTATATAGGTTGGGTTTGATACAAATCCAAATTGCAATTATAGTGGCAGCTGGAAGGAAAAAAATGCAGTTTTTTGACCGACTTTTTTGAAGCCCAACTTTAGAGGCTTAGCCACTTTGTTAAAAATGTTGATGAACGATTGCAAAAAATTGAGCATATAATTTAAAGATTAGACAACACGTAAATGCGAGAATTTTTCAAAAATGTTTAAAAATTTAAACGTAATGCCGCTTAAAAGATAAAAAACTATCTCAGTAATGAAAAGTCATAGCGAGCTCGGACAAGGCTTGAAAAATTGATGAAAAATGAAACGGTTTTAACACTAGCGAATAATTAATATAAGTATATTACTGCTGGTCGTTAATCTGAGTTTTTGTTAAACAATATAGGAAAGCCAAGCAAGACCCATGCAGTCACAGATGAAATCAGGTTGATAGTAATACAAGCAAGCTTCAAATTTTAGTTTCTCATCTATTAAGCAGCATTACGATTAAATTTTTAAACATTTTTAAACAATTCTTACACCTACGTGCTGACTAATCTTCAAATTATATGCTCAATTTTTTGCAATCGTTTATCAACATTTTTAACAAAGTGGCTAGCCTCCAAAGATGGGCTTCAAAAAAGTCGGTCAAAATTGCATTTTATTTTCTTCTGGCTGCCACTACAATTGCAATTTGGATTTGTATCAAACCGAACCTATATCATTTCAATACTGAATATTTAAGCTTTAATAAACAGCTAATCCCAATAGTAAGCGATTTTTTTTTCTTCAAGATATTCAACAAAGAAGCCAGAAGACTATCATTTTTTAACCGATAGTCGGGGCGGAGGCAGTTTTCGTCGGACTTATATGGCCAAGGCATCACCAAGGTTATCAATGTATTTTCGCGTCCTAAACACGAATTTCAAGGGCTGAAAAGCGTACGTCAGCACAAGATAACCTAACTGAATTTTTCTTCGCGTTAGATCTGCTACGTTACAAACTCTCAAACATAATGATTTCATAATGCTTTTTTTATACAATATCGACTTTGGACATTTTTAAAAGTGAAATCAGTACTCGACTTCCAAAGCTCCAAAGGTGGCCAATCTTATTAAAAAAATTTGTTCAAAGTACCTTGTGACACAAAACGGGTTACTTCCCACAAGCATATTCCGTTCACTCTTAAGAGAAAATAAATTTGAAATAGGCTACAGCGAATTTTTACTATACGCAAAAGGATACAATTTGCTTCCTTCATATATACTTGATTGAAAGGAATAATGAAGTGCTTTGAGTAGTAATTTTTTTTTATATCATTATAAGAGTGCATTTTATACGTTTTTAGATATAAAAAATCTTATTTTTGAACATTTTTAATAGGAAAACTTGGTAATTTAAAAATAAAAACCTGAATGTTATTGTAAATATATTTAAAGAAAAGGTTTTTCTCTATCTGACGCTGTCCCTCGGTGGTTTTTAAGAAAAATAAAAATTTTAAGAAAAAATTACAAGACACTATAGATTTTATTAAAAATAACAAAAACATCATGTTCACTTTAGCCGACAAAGGAAATCTGACCGTTGCGATGCTGAGATCCGATTACATCGAAAAAATTGAACTACAATTGTCAGATAGAAATACATACACCAAAATAGCGAAAAATCCAGTTTCAAAAATTTTCGGGAAAAAATACAGTAAATTCAAATTCACACAGACACCACCTTGCCAAAATGTTATGGACTACCTAAAATTCACAAAAAAGGTATCGCTTTACGACCTATTATCTCTATTATCGGCTCACCTACGTATTTTTTATCGAAAAGCCTTCTTAAAATATTACAAAATAGTATCAAAAAACCTGACTCATACGTAGAAAACAGTTATGATTTCATAGAAAAAATTAAAAATGTCGTAGTCCCACCGAACCATCGCTTAATCAGCCTCGATGTAAAATGACTCTATACCAACGTTGACAAATCATTAGTCAAGAAGAGCATCGAAAAAAGATATATACAAATTGTAAAAAAATCTGAAATACCTCTCAATGAAATCTTGTTGGCTTGTGAATTACTTATGGAGAATACGTTCTTTCAATTCAATGGCAAATTTTATAAACAGCTATTTGGCACACCAATGGGCTCTCCGATCTCGGGTTTCTTTGCTAACATTGTCATGGATGATCTCGAAATGGATTGCCTATCTAAACTATCGTTCAAACCAACATTCTTTTATCAATATGTCAACGACATTATTACATGTGTGCCGAATGGCAAAGTCGACGAAATTTTAAAAACATTCAATTCTTACAACAATAGATTACAATTTACTCACGAGACTGAGATCGATAACTCCATAAGTTTTCTAGATGTTGTATTGATTAAAGACAATGATAATATAGTAACTGATTGGTACACCAAACCAACCTTCTCTGGCAGATTTTTAAATTACACATCACAACATCCTAAGTCTCAAAAAATCGCTATTGTTCCGGACGTAACCGAGGGATACTAGGGATAATAGCAAGAGCGGCGTATTTATTCTTTATTAATAATATATTCTACCTATTAGCAGTTTTAGCGAACGTTTCTCCGTCATTTGGCTCTCATATGCGCGAATCGACAAGGCGATTCGTGGCTTCAGGCCAATACGGTTAGGAGTGATTTTATAATCATTCCTAGACTGCCACGACCCCCTCTAGGAGTTTTACTCTGCGGATTTTGAGGGTCACTTTCAGTGCGGAGAGGCTAAAGGGCCGATCTGTGACTGCCAGGCCAGAGAGTCGAGTGGCGGGAGGCGTTCGCGGGGGCACATGACTGCGTGTGTATAGCTATAGATATAGAGGAGCGCGCGCACTGCTTCGAGTCCCTTCGATAATCCTCGGGAGAGCGTCTTCGTTTTAGCGGGCCCGAGTTTTCGGCGGCGTTTAATGAGTAGAGCGTCAGTTCTCGGCGACAACTTGTGAGAGAAGGTCACACAAGGACCTGATCGTTAGGAGATTTCAATGAAGTCATAATATCTGATCAACAATGATTTCACAGTTTATTCTTGAACCTTAATGTAGTCTTATCCCATACAGCTATGGTGTACAATCTTGTCGATAGAGCGATAAAATTATCCAACAAGAAATTTCACAATAAGAACATTCAAAACATCAAAAAATTACTGCATGAAAATTATTATCCACCCGACTTCGTTAACAAATATATACGAAAAAGAATGTCAACATCGAACACATTATCAAGGCAACATATTAGCAGTAATAAAAAACGCAATATTGTAAGCCTACCCTATAAGTTTTTACGAGCAGACCAGTCATACATTCAAGACTCTCAACATCGAAACTGTACCAAAAATAAGTAGCCAAATGAAAAACATCATCATAAAAGGCAAAGACAAAAAAGATAAAGATCTAGAAAACAACGTTGTCTATAAACTTGAATGTAATGACTGCTCTACCACGTATGTAGGCCAAACTAAAAGGAATGTGTGTATACGTATAAATGAACACAAAAAATCGAAAAATACTGTAATCTCCGTTCACGTCAACAATCTGAATCACACTTTCAATTTTGAAAACTACCACATTAAAGACAGAGAGATCAATTTATATAAAGGACTAGTTTCCGAAATACTACACATACGCCTACAAAAAAAAACGGTATTAATAAGAAGGAAGACACTCAAAATTTAAATACAGTATAGACACACCTTATACATCAGCTGAAAACAAAACAAACAGAAGCGAGGCTCTGACGTCGATAGCGGAAGAAATTATCAACACGGCCGCTGAACTCTCTTCTCACTGCTCCGCGCTATATAAACACGACGAAAATCTCGACTCGCGCGAATTAGAATCGAACAGCTGAGAGAAAAACACTGTTCACCTACGTTCCCCCGCCGCGCGGCGGGGAAGCGCCTTCTCGACAAAACTTTGTACCGATCTTCTCCATAATTGTAAGTTCTTCACACTATACATATATTGTTATACAACAAGTTTTTAATAAATTTGTTCACATCAGTCTCCTGATGAGGGCGACATTGTCCGTCGAAACGTCGAGAAGAAAAGAGAAAATTTCTTAAAGTTTTTTCTCTCCTTTCTCACCACACAACCTGCCTCGGGAAGACCGATAGAGACGAACCCATATATTTAATTTTGATTTAAATAAACACTTGACAAACAAATAATTACGCTCTCGCGGTGAATAACTCGTATGTGTGTGTATCCGGGTGACTAATCTTACTTAAAATTGTTTAGGGACTTTTAACACAAAACTAAGATGTTTTATGTTTATATCAAAAAAATACCCCATAAAATTATCTGGAGGCCTTGGTGGCCCCTTCCTAGTATGTATCTTTACAAAGTTCATTATGTTTCAGTTCATTGCTAACCGGTTATGTTCAGTTCATTATAGCTGCAGCGGCCTTAAGCATTGATAACATTACGGTCAAGTGTCATGGCATGGAATTACAGGGAATTAGGAATACTTCAAGCTATTTATTTATATATTAGTAAATAAGTATTTCGATTGTTTATTATGTCGATATTCAACGTCAAATTTATCGTCTAATATTTGTGCATGCCTCGGTTCAAACTCGTAGTCCCTAACTCAATAACCTATACATCCAACACCTGAACCAGTCATGAAAATGTTTAAAAAAGCTACCTATTTAAACTTGAGAAACTTAGCAAAAGCACCTTAAACAATATTTCTTAAAATCATTGAAAAAAATTTGTTTAATATGCGTCGTAATATATAAATATAGATTTAAAAAAAATGATCACATTCGAGTGTTAATAATTTAAGATTTTATACCATATTTATCTTGTTTTTGTGCTATTGTTCGACTGCATACTTCATACGTTCCTTCAGAAACAACGCACAAATTCATGATGTTATTATCACTCATGTCTGGTTTCCAGTCATCTAGTGATGTTTCAAAATCTTCTGCGAAACGTAAGCATAATCCTATAAATCTAAAAAAAGCGTTGCCACAAATAAATATTATATGGTATTCATCCTCTCGTAACAGTACATTATGCAACAAGGGACGACGGTATCAGATTTTTCCCGCGGGTGGGTTTACTGCCCAAGCGAGCAGGTTTTACGTGAGGGTTCGTTCAATCACCCGAAGGAAAATCTACTTTCTTCCTGTGTTGCATATAGTATTTCATCCCACTTTCGGCCGAAACGCCGCTATTTGAACCTAAAAAGCGGGGTAAAAAAATTCAAATTTCTTATTTTCTCTAAAATATGCTACTTTCGCCTCGCATTTCAGGGACAGAAAGTGGTCATTTCGTTCGAGTGTGGAATGAAACCTATTATTTCCTACCTAGCTTTGCTCACTAAACTGCCACTGCTGCATGCAGAAATACTTGTATTTTCTAAAGTTATAACAACAGCGCCTCGCGAATCTCCGTCGTAAAGTCCTCTACTAAGCCCCCAATTTTTAGGAGGGAGTGGATTTAATGGTATACAAATACCCATATCATCTATTGTTAATTGAAGGAACAACGTCCCTAAATGAGGAGCACTTAATTGGCTAGTTAATTGACCAAATGGAACCTTTTCAAATACTTGCTGAGTAGCTGTCAACACTTCTTTATTCAGATTTGACCGTTTTTCATTCCAGTATTCATAAGCATTCTTATAATTTAGCCACACAAGTATGGCTTTATCAACAGCCATTGGTTGGATGTAAATAAGAGGTCGCTTTAAAGTTATCAACACCACTTCCTTGTCTTCCCCTTGGGCCATTTCTTCTTGAAAAGCATTTCTCAATCCAACACGGGTGTTGAAAAACGCAAATTGTTGAAATTCAGGTTCGGCCTCTTCGAACATAACGTTCTTCAGCAGTTGTCCAAGACTTAAATTTATATCAACCTGTGCTTTTCCAAAAAGTTTCATGTATGGATTTGGTTGAGTGGAACCTGAAACGTTCTGTACTCGATTTGAAAGTTGAAATTCGAAGGCACCGGTTTCTAGACGTACTGCAGAATTAGTAGGTGTCGTTGCCGTCAACTGGATTCTCTGATAGTTTTGATACTCAAATTAGAAAATGTTATAATCGTTTCTAAATCTACAGCCTTATTTCTAGTAGATACTTACTTTTATACGAATAATAAGAGAGAATAGAATCCTCTTAAGACTGGATGTACCAGCAGGCTCCTCGTCTTCAAGCCATAAAGGGACTGGCTTTTCCCCTCCATATACTTTTTGTACAACTTCATTTACTTCCTTCATAAAAACTTTCTGAACAAAAACTAAATGATTTAAAAGATCAGTGGTCAAAGAATGTTCGAAAATTCCGATATCTGCTGTAGCACTTAAATAGTTGCCTTGTCTCAGGACGACACCATCTAAAGGAATAAGAAAACAGAATAAATTTTGTATTGTTATATAGGTAACATTTTTCTTTACATAACACGACTAAGAGTAAAAAAGCATATTATTTCACACAAATATGTTTAAAGTCCGCATATTTTTGCATAAAATCTTCATACTTTCTGTACATTTTTTTACCGAGTTTTTGCAGTTTCTGTGTGAACTCTTCATGCCAACAGAAGCGGACTTAAGATTTAAATACTAATAATGTAATAGTATATTGTGCAAGTAGGGGGAAAAAATTGGATTTTACTTGGAAGGATAATATTTGAGCACGAGCAGAAGTCGCAGGCGTCAGTGACGGGCAAGTCCATAAAAGCCTCCTCGTTACACATCCTGCTATTTGCAACAAGGACACGAATGGGCGCTTTTTACACTCGAAAAACGAATGAGAAATCGAGGACTCAGCAACGTATCTTGCTTCGATAAATTACAATAAAACATTTTTTCCAACTCAGACATGAAATGGACCCTTTTTCATGCCAGAAAGTAGCGCAGAAAATCTTAAAATTGTGTATTTCGAGCGTAGTTGGAAAAGTTCAAGTTGGAGCAGGGAGAAAAAAACTGTTACTTCCCAGCCACTGGGGTACGTAAAAAAAATTGTCAAGCAAAGAGAACATTTTTTTTCTCACCGCTGTTTATTTTTTCCCGCTGAAGCGATTGAGCTGATTGAGACTCGAAATTTATAGGGGCGCGAATATTTGAACTTAACAAAATTAAAAATATAAAAATTTTCAATTACATTGTGCACGACTCGAAATGCACGATTACCTACGCTACTTTCGTACATAAAAAAGGGTCCTTTCATGCCCTCGCCCTTAGTCTATCCCACTTTATATGTAACGTAAGGAAGGGATATCACCCAGGATATGAATCCTAGAGACTCAAAGGTCACCGACCAGTCGCGCGGCGTTGCCCAGCATCAGTTGTGTACACCTGGGTCCGAAACGTCAAATCGTGGCCCAGCATCGTTGTAATTAGCATTGTTTGTCCAGATATATATATATATATATATATATATATATATATATATTGTTATCGCGAGTACGTCTGATTTACACCTGATCTCTTAGAACTCCAACACGCAAGCCCTTCTTGGACATTCCGACATCCTCAAAGTCTCGTATTTAACATCAGAAGTGGGATATAGCAAAATCACAGGCGAAATATAGGACACCACGAAATGCAAAATAATTATAACAGAGGCAGTGACCTTACGAAGATCGAACTTCAAGCAAGAAGCACAGTATAGAAGTACGAAGCGATGGATCAGGCTGGAGCGACCGGTAGGCAAGGCACCACTGACAGATTCAGCGAAACCACGTTCGACCGATTTCAGCAAGCAGTTCTCAACAGCGAAAGACTTGAGCGCATCAGATCAACGGAGCAATTTGAATTTCCGCCTGCATCTCAACCCACTTTTTAAAATGCCCCGTCGAGTAACGGGAGTTTATCAAGAGCGTCTTTTGGTAAATGTTCCAGAGTAAACGGGATAAAAACCGACCAAAATCGGCAAGTTGGACTACAAAATAATAGTAGTAACATGAGTCTCGATGAAACCGGTCCTACTCGAATCAATGTTCGCACGAACAATCCATTAGCTTACTTGGAAAATCGTCAAAATCAGGTAAATGATTACAACGCCAGCGAAAATCTAGAAACATTGATGATTAGAATGATGTTACAGATACCTTTAACGCTTCAAAACTACCATGTCATGCCAGATCTAAGCAGAAACATAAAAAATTTCACGGACAACGAGTCTTTAGCCGCTGCTAGAGAATGGCTCGGTAATATTGAAAGTATGTGTTTGCTGCATAATTGGGCGGATGGTTTTTCACTGGAAACGGCACGCATGCGTCAAAAAAATTTTCTCTCAACTTGGCAAGGCTTTAAACAAACATTTCGAAAAACCTATGTTCGTAGCGACAGTACAACAGCCCGATGGAAGAGGATAACCGAGCGTACACAACAAAGAGGTGAAAGTCTTCAGCAGTATTTCCAAAGCAAGACCAAATTGTGCTTCGAATTAGGTCGAGGAATGTCTGAGGGAACAGATTGGACAGCTCGAGCGTGTTTCGAAAAACTGAGACCAACCCAGGAAGGAACAGTACTGTACACGATACAAGCAGTCGGGACATTTTCAACGCGCCTTTCGAACTACAAGTAACAAAGTCAAGACCATTGAAGATCAACATCCCACATCGGTAAACAAATACCTCAAACCGGTTTATATAAATCAGACACAGTAACGATCGTTTGTTGATATTGGCAGCGCTGTGTGTCTTATGAAAGCTAGTGTGGTTTTATTGAACCAGTATCCAATTAAGTACGAACATATAGAGTTGAAAAGTTTCGAACTGGAATCGTACCGCGTGAAATCACCCGGCTACGTAGAAGTATCTATTTAAGTAGACGAGGCGAAAGTCCATGAAGGCAAATGTCGCATAGTACCAGACGATGTTCTGACCACGGACATCCTCATCGGACGACCGTTCACAGATAATCTTAAGGTCATCTACTGCATGAAAAATGCAAATCTGATTTTCAAAAATAAGCAGGATAACTTTAACGAAGATTTTTCAAGACGACAACTCGAATTAAAAGCATTTTCACGCTTAAGTGTAGATAGGAAAAAGTTGTATTTCTTTGAGATCTATAACTTTTCTATATAACTTTTTTTTGTAGAATGCATAGAATTCGAGTTAGAGACAAAAAACCGTTTTTAGCGTATTTTGGATGTGACCACATTCTGCGTATACATGCAGGATCGAGCCCAAAATAAATTTGGCACCTTACTATTACGAGGGGAATTCGCAAACAAATTTTTAGCCCGATTGAAAAAGTCTCTTAGAGATAATCGTGTAACACCCAAATTTGTATTCAAAAAACACGCAAAAATGGAACAAATTGTGCCCGCATTTTAAAAAAACGTAGACGATCGGGATAAAAAAATAGTTTTTAGGTTTGTGCAAGAGGACACTCATCCCAAAATTTCAGCCCGATCAGTCGAAAATTGCCTGAGATATCGCATCTCACACATTTTTCGATGACAAAACTATAAGGCACTTTCGTGTCGCGGTCGTGCCTAATTAAAAAAGAAAATTGGAATTAGGGGGTTGGCGAGCGAAGCATGCAGGGGGGTACCTCCCCTCCTAGTTTTATTTATATAATATAAAGCTGTCGTATTATCTATTCGTAACAAGATTTCACAATTTGTTTTGTAGCTAGCAAAGTGGAACAACGCCAAATATGCAGTTTTTAATTTTAAATAATTAATATGATACGTAACCTTCACCTCGATCTAATATCCATTAGCTATTTCTTTATTACAAGCGGTACTTCATCCAGTTTTTGATGCAGCCGAAAAAATCTTTAAAATAAATTCGCCACTGCGAACCGGGTTGCTAGAACTAAAGATCTTTGTTTATCACCCGTCTAAGTTGCACGATATTAAATTTGGTATTGACATCATAGCGTCGACGTTTCCATTATTTTTGAATATAACCAACCATATTGAATAGCTCTACACGCTGCTGTAATGTAGCCTACTAAACTAGCGAATTCTCGTATAGAGCAATTTTCCTTTCCTTTTTTTATAATCCTAAAATAGTCGGCTATTTGATATCTTTTTGATTCTGACGGTTCTAAAAACCAAGCGTAGTATTGCGGTCACGTCCCTTAACATCAAACACCTTAACATCATCGACTCATGGAAACTAAATCTCAGGCGAAACGATCGTATTTCCAGCCGTTTGTTTAAAATTGTTCTGAAAAAAGGTGAATCAACGTGATTTCGGCTCGTCGGGGTCTCGTATAACTTCAGACCAGTCAAGTCAATCGCAATTTCCACGTACCTGTACTTGCTATTTTTTTATTATATCCTATAATATATATATATATATATATATATATATATATATATATATATATATAATTGGACTTTAATCACGAATAGTCCCTTCTTATCCACAAAAAAAGATTCCATGAAATAAGTAAAGAGCTGTTATAGTCAGCATTTTATTTCAACTGAGAATCAGTGGATATAATCACTAGTCGTCCACGAGAAATGTTCCGTGGAATGAGTTAATAGCTGCACAACCACCATCTTATTCCACTCGAGAATCTACTGTCATCTAGTGATTCTTCTCAGTGAAATCCGTAAATATATCCTCTTTTCAGTTTACCATGTTGCGTTTAAGATACAATCAGTCTTCATCTTACTGATGAGCTTAGCGAGAGATTCGGGGCGACACGCACTTTTATTTCAATTCGATTGCTTTTCCCAACACTTAAATTGTAACCTTTTCTTGCTTTTTTTTACTTTTAGTTCGTGGAGACCAATAAATTAATTATTTTAACGTAAAAATACGTACGAACATTAGCTTCCTTAATCCTTAATATATCTCGGATTTGTACGCGCTAAGGTCGGAGGCGTACACATTTGCAGCTGCTATGCTTCACCCAACACGTCAATAGAACAATTCAGACAACTGTTAGATCGAATAGTACAGGATGCTGTTGGAAGAAAACCGGTACTGATAGCAGGCGATTTCAACGCCTGGGCAGTAGAGTGGGGCAGCCAAAGGATGAACGAAAGAGGACAAGCGCTATTGGAAGCATACGCTCTCCTTGACTTGGTCTTATTTAATCAGGGATGTTCTTACACATTTCAATGAAAAGACGCAGGATCCAGCATACATCTCACGTTTGTCAGCAGCTGCCGGATTGGCTCAGTTAGATCGTAGATGGTGAGCGATCATTACACAAACAGTGACCACCAAGCGATAATAATGGAGATAAGAATATCAAAACAGAGATCCAACGGGAGGGCAACGACAAAAAGAGTCGGCTGAAAAACGAAAGATTATGATAAGGAAACATTCCTGCTGGCTCTAGAAGAAATACAGTTGTCTGGATCTGCGAATGATAAGGTCGAGCAGGTAATGGGAAATATTACCCGAGCCTGTGACGCAACATTGCCAAGGAGAACTCCCAACAATAGACGACCGCCAGTATACTGGTGGGATAAAGAAATCGACGCGGCCCGCAAAGAGTGTCATCGAACCAGAAGACGGGAACAGCAGGCTAGGAAGAAATACTACAAGACTGGTCGTGGTAAAGAAATAGTAGACGCCCTAAATAAGGAAATGAAGAATGCTAAACGAATACTCAAGAGGAAAATCCAAAAGAATAAACGACAGTGCCTGAAAGAGTTACAGGACGAGGTTGAGCTGGACCCCTGAGGGCGACCGTACCAAGTGGTAATGAAGAAGATAAAGGGAGGTTATATCCCCCCTCCTAAAAGCCCGGAATTGCTGAATCGTATTGTGACCACACTGTTTTCCCTTCAACTGGGAGTAAAAGCTATACCTGAAGCAGAGTCGAATGACGAAACAATTCCAGCAATCACCACAGAGGAAAGTCCACTTTCACCTGCATGCAAAAGAATTGGGAACAACAATGCTCCTGGTCTGGAAGGCATACCCAATATTGTATTGAAACAAGCTATACAGGCACACCCCGATGTGTTTGTGGACTTGTACAACTCATGTCTTGAAGAACGGAAAGGAAGAACGGATAGGAAAGGGACGTTTCCTAAGAACTGGGAAAAGCAACGCCTGGTGCTACTACCAAAGAAGATAAGCCACGTAGAGAAGCTTCCTCATACAGGCCACTCTGCATGCTGGACACCTCGGGCAAGATCTTAGAGCGCATAATCGGCGTTAGAATGGACCAATTCATTGAAAAACCAGGCGGACTTGCGGAATATCAATACGGCTTCAAGAAAAAACGCTCCACTCTTGATGCCATAAGCTTAGTAGTTGACACAGCTAGAACTACAACAGAAGGAAAAAGATGGAAAGTAGGGTCCAAGAAGTACCGTGCTATTATTACACTGGATGTTAAAAATGCGTTTAACTCAGCCAGCTGGGACAAGATACCGGAGGCACTACGGAAAAAAGAGGTACCCGCATATATAAGAAGGATTATGTCTGACTACCTGAAAGACAGAACCCTTTCGTATGACACAGAGAGCGGCACGAAAACCTATCAAGTAAACGGAGGGGTCTTACGAGGGTCAGTGCTCGGCCCACTATTGTGGAACATCATGTACGATGGCGTACTTAGGTTAGAGCTACCCGAAGGTGCAACAGTTGTAAGGTTCGCAGATGACATTGCAGTAGTGGTAGTACCAAAGCAAAAGGAAATGGTGACGGAAATCGCTAACGAGGCAGTAAGTATAATTCCCGATTAGCTAAAGCAGACTGGACTTGAGCTTGCTAGCTATAAAACGGAGGCTATTCTTATAACTAGTAGAAAGAAAATAGAGACAATAACGCTGTCAGTGGACGGACATTAAATAAACTCTTAGCCGACTATTAAGTACCTGGGAATCACCATAGACGCCAGACTAACGTTTAAGCAGTATCTTGAGAGGGCGAGCAATAAGGTAGCAATAGTCGGTGCTGCACTAGGTGGGCCAACGCAGGACCGAAAGTTACTCCTAGCCAGTGTAACTACATCAATTATGTTATACGGTGCCCTAATATGGGCGGATGCTATGTTGGTGAAGTCCTATGCACGAAAGCTGTCAACAGTTTATAGCAGAAGTGCATTGCGGGTCGCTTCTGCCTACCGAACAGTATCAGAAGATGCAGTGTGCGTTATTTCAAGTATGCCGCCTATTGACCTCCTAGCAACAGAACGAAATAATATATACGAAGAAAACCGGCTTGGTGACAATACTCAAAAGGAAGTTTGGAAATCCGCAAAGGAACAAACCTTAGCTGAGTAGCAAAGACGATGGGACTCCAGTGAAAATGGGCGATGGACGCCTCATACCATGTATTGCTGGCTGGACCAATACTACCAATACTACCTTACGCAGTTTTTGAGCGGACATGGAGATAATCCAAATTGCCCAGTATGTTTGGAAGCAAACGAAGATGCGGAACATGTCTTCTTTAACTGTTCGCGATACGAAATGGAACGAGGTGGACTCGAGCAGTATCTTCAGGCTAGGGTGACCCCTGAGTCAATGATCACAGCTATGCTAGCGTCGAAAGATGGCTGGTGCGCAGTAAACAACTACGTAAGGACTATTATCAAGAAGGTTAGAAATAAAGAAGAGAATAGAAGGGAAGAACATGGCGAAACAGCTGAGTAAAACTGTTACTAGACGAAGGCCACTAGGTAATAGATACAAAACGCTCCTCGGACTGATGCAGAGAAACGTAGGTCACAGAGTTAAGCTCTTACTCCCCTGCCCGATGCAGAGGAATGTAGGAGCTAGGGTTGAGTACCTTTAAGTGCTTCTCAGACCGATGCTGAGGATGGTAGGTAACTGAGTTGAGCCCAGACTCCCTCACCCGATGCAGAGGAACGTAGGTGTCGGGGTTGAGTCTATCCAGAGGATGGTCGGTCGATGCTGCTCGAAGTAGACGACCGGACGATGCGGCAGAAAGCAGACGGCTGAACGACGCAGAAGGAAGAAGACAGCAGGACGATGCAGAATGAAGAAGACGAGTTTGATCCTGAACCCCTAATCACCTTAGTGGAAGGGGGATGTACGGAAATGTCAAACTTCAAAGGAGAAGCCAAAAAAAGACTAGTTAACGGGCCCGACGGAAGTATTGTTCAACGGAGGGGCAATTGTGCAGAGCTTGCTCTGCCTACGCCACATAAAAAAACACACACATACACACACACACGCACGCACGCACACAAATATATATTGTGAAGTTGCACTTTTAATTACAAGATTTATCGTCAAGCAAACAATTAGATTACTTTAAAATCGACTCAATTTACCTCGTTTAAACACTTACATCTACGGGGGGAGGGGGGGGGGCAAAACGTTAGGTTTATGGATAGGAATGCCTAGCGTGACAAGTGGTTTAATAACTGTTACTTAATCTTTTATGCTGTATAAATAAAAAGTCACAATATATTCTGCGAACCCCCGGTCAAGACGTGGATAACTACAAATAACCCAGTACTCACGGATATTCGCAGGGAAAAGTGCAATCTCGTAAAATAAAGATTATTTCCGATGACTAGGAAGTTATGATTATCGCGATCAGTGAACGGAGAATTCAGCGGGTTTAGACTACGACAAGTGGATAATATGCGACAATACTATTGATGTTGAAATGTTAATCTGATATTGTCGTTGGAAAATATTAGTCCGATCAACGCGACTAAAGTCTCGATACCGCTATTACACTAAAATGGCATCGATGTCTCTACCGATAGACGCTGCATCCTCCAAGATGGCGTTCTCGAGCCTCTTCTTTTCCTGGAGCTTGACGGAAACCCTGGCGAGTCGAATTAAAAACGTTTGGAATATTGGTCGGCTGGAAAGCGCGAAAATAGGTAAACGTCGCGAGGAAAATCCAAGTCTGCGGATGGCGCCGAATTAACGTCGTAACGGAAACGGAATCTCAAATGAACAGAGGGCGAATAAATCTAACGATCGAATTCCGTGCGGAATCGACGACGGCTCAACGCTATCGGTTTCTCAATAGATACTCAGATCTTTACTAGATTGGCGGCGGTACAACGCATTCACCGGGATTATTATCTTTGCCGGATCTGTATAGATCGAGGGCGACTCAATGCAATTTACATATCACGATGCTGAATCTGAGAGATCGACAGCGGCTCAATTATTCATTGCAACGTTGCAAACATCGCAGCCGCGTCGATACAAGGAATCTCGGTCGATACGGCCAAGCCCTGAGTGAGCGGAAGAAACATGCGAGTCGGCTTGTTGTTGTCGGCGCCGGCCTGTCCTCTAGTTTGAGGACACGCGCGCGCGCTGATTGGTCATCCGCATGTCGCAAGCCAATCAGCGGGCGTCGATGCGTGGCTCCTTATCCGCGCGGACTGAGAGCCAATCGGGCGCGAGCAAAAAGCGCAGACCTGACGGGCGCAAGGAGAGAGTGAGCGCGAGAACGATCGAGAAATCCACCAGTTCTTTCCCGACTGTCGACGGAGTATGTCGACCTGCGAGAGAGGTTACGTGTTTTCCTTTGCTCGTCGACCTCAGGTCGATAATTAGAGGAGATTGGAAGAGTCTCCCGAGTGTGCGAGAGTGCGCGTGTGTTCGTGTAAGTTATAGGTGCAGCGCGTTGGCACTAGGAGGTGCTAACGCCCGGACGAGCCAGCAACCATTCCGATCAGCACTAGAGGAAGGAGGCCAGCTAGTCCGCCACCACCATCGAGAGGACAAGAGCAGCCAACAACTTCGGTGTGGGAGAGCCCAAGAAGCCAGCGACGACGGGAGCACCGACAGACGTCCACCAGGAGCCTCGAGTGGAGAGAGAGAGAGAGAGAGACGCAACTCGGTGAAATGTATGCACAGTTCGCTCGCTGCATCTTCTCGCCCTATCCCTTTGATCCAGGCAAAACAATATGCGTGCGCATAATAAGGTGAGGATGCGAGGCTTCAGTATACTCTTGATGCGGCGGAATGTATGTGCAGTTCGCTCGCTGCATCTCTCGCTCGATATTGATGGCAGTTAGGCTTATATTTAGCCTCTGGCGAGTTAAGTCTTTAATTTTGCTAAAAAGCTCGTACATATTTTTTGAAAGCTACTCCAATTTGTATGAATATCACAATATAATCTCGATTTTACTTTGATGAATATCATTCATTAGGAAAGGTAAAGGAATAAGGGTAAATAAATACAAATTTTTTTCTAACAATTTATATTATTTACTACCATGCTTTACATCTTTGCATCTTCCAAGAATAGTTAATATAATAAGATCTTGATTTTTATATAAATTTATAACTTCATATTGATGGCTTCGCCTGTCCCGGCAGGTTCTTAACTTTTTCAAATAAAAATACGTTGTGTACTTTCATTAGTTGAGTTGTAATCCCCCTTATGACGGCGAAGATCTCAAAATATTCGTTGTACTGCTCGATGGCCAGTACGATGGTCCTAATTTCTGCATGGATCATTCCATTCCGAGGAAACGCGTATCCTCGAAAAAATATAGAAAGCGCCGTTCATGATATTCGCTTTCTGAAAAATAAAAGTAATTTTTTTATTACTAAGTGTTTAAAAGTAGCTACGCGTCAATAAGATTTTAATCAAAAATATTTGCAGAAGAGCAATTTAAGAATCGAAAACGTATTTTTTTCAGTAACGGAAACTTAGTTTTCCTCGTTTACACTATATATAAAATACTATATCAAATATAGACCTTATTAAGGACCCTCAGGAATATAGATATAATTATACAATAAGTGAGAAAAAAAGTAGTACCTTACATCCCAACTTTTGAATAAGGCAGTGCTCTGATTACTAAAAATTTTGCATGTAATTGTTCAAAATACCCTTTCTGCAGGAAGCTAGCTTATAAGCTTCCGTTGGCTCTATACATAACATATACATATATATATATATATATAATTTTTAAGCTTCATCGGTGCATAGCTTAATTCAAAAGTTAGAATGTAATGTAAAACTACTTTACTCGCTTACTACATAGCTGTATATGTACTACCGAGTTGTTAAGTTTTAATAAAAAAGTATAACTTACTCTATTGGTGCAAAACTGATGCAGTGCAAACTTCAATAGATCTACCCTTACTTAGGACTGATCGGTGACTATATGATCACACCAAGGATCCTCGAGGCTTTATAGTCGAGCTTTTATCGCAGAATTCTAGGATGCCATAACAATAATATTGCATCGATGCTCACTCCTCTGCTTAAATATATTTCTAAAGTTTAATATTTTCGATTTCGTAATCTGTTTCTTAAGTTTCATTTCCTTTTTTCAATTTGAAGCCTTTAATTACTCTCTTCAAATTATTTAACTGATCTTCATTTTCCATCGGAAACTTTGATATTCTGGCTGAAAGGTAGACACCAAAACAACCTTCTAGCTCCACCTAAATTTTTTCACCGAATTTAGTTTTCACTTGTTTTACCTTAGATATTTTAAATTTTTTATCTATTTTCAACACAGATTTTTTTTTAGTTGGTAGAAATGATAGTTCTTCAACTCGATTTATTTTGTCAAAATTCATGGTTTAAATAGCTTTGAGACTTTTATCTATAGAGCGAATAAATAATGCTCTCGCTGCTTAGAGTTATACTGTACTGTTATTCATCCGTCAAATCCACTTCCTTTTATACTAGTTTTTAATATTAGGTTGGGGAAAAAGTTATTTTGATTTTTTTCATATTTTTTAAGGTAAATTTTTTAATATAAATTTTGAACACTAATCAATGATATATCTGCCATTCTGATCGATGACCTTTTGCCACATTTTGGGCTAAACCATAATTTCGTCACTGTAAAACTTCTGAGGGTTTTGGGCGAGAAACTTAACCAAGTAATTTTCACAAACTTCTTTAGAATCCAGCTTTGCACCATTAAGACAGTGTTGCAAAGAACGGAACAAATGATCATCCGACATGGTAAGGTCTGGGCTATACGGTGGATGCATCAACACATCCCAGCCAAACTCTCTCAATTTTTGACGAGTCATTAAGAATATGTGCGGTCTAGCGTTGTCGTGATGGAAGGCAACGCCTTTTTTATTGATCTATTCTGGCCTTTTTTCCAATCACCTGCTGCAATTGCATTAGTTGTTGACAGTAGACAGTCGAATTAATGCTTTGTCCAGGTTCGAGCAGCTCATGATGAACAATACCCTTCCAATCCCACCAAACACTCAGCAACATCTTCCTTCGCGTCAATACGGGCTACGCAACTATTTATGAAGCTTCTCCATGCATCAACCACGATCTCTTTCACACATTATTGTCGTACGTGATCCATTTTTCGACGCCTGTAATTATTTGTTCTAAAAAAGGCTCGATTTCGTTTCATTTCAGCATAGATTCACCAATGGAAACTCGGTCCATTAAATTTTTTGACGTTAATTCGTGTGGAACCCAAGTATCGAGCCTCTTTTTGTATCCATTCTTATCTAAATGGCTCAAAGCTGTTTTATGGTCGATGTTTAGTGTATCTCGGTCATTTCAAGAATTTCATTGACTTTTTCAACGGTTGGCCGACCAGGGCAAAGTTCATCTTTAAGATCGAAGTTTCCGGAACGAAATCAAGCAAACCAATTCTGACACTGACGTTCACTTAAGCACTCATTACCATAAACACTGCAAAATTTTCGATGAGCCTGCGCTGTAATTTTCCCTTTTCGGAAGTAGAAAAGCAAAATGCGACGAAAAAAGCGTTCTGGAATCTCCATTGTCAAAGCGCAATGATTTTTGAATCAGTAAACGAATAACGCTACTTTGTACTCAAGAATATTTTATAGACTTCAAACGTCTAAACATGCTATAGTGTGGCTTCATTGAATAAGCATGACTATAGATATACAACTTTAACGTCATCTATTAGGAAGAACCGAAATTATTTTTTCCCTAACCCAATATATCCCCTACTTTTTTAATTCTTTTGAGACAAAACAAGAACTGATTAATAAACTATGTCATCGAATATGTTTCATATGAAATAGAATATTGTTATAACTATGATGTTATGAGTAATATTATAAAGATTCTTCTGAAACAAAATATGAGCTGATTAATAAACTAATAAATAAATAAATTAATTAATTAATTAATTAATTAAAACTAATTAATAAACTAATTAATAAATTAATAATAATAATTAATAAAATATGTAATTGAATATATTTCCATTGATATGTATATAATATATCTCGAACGTTGTATAAATTCCTAGAAATGTAGTTCTTAGAACGGAGTCAATGCGAAGATCATTTTATTCTAAGAAAATCATTTCTATGAATTTACGGAACGTTCGAGAAAAACACAGCTACGATCTACAAGTCTTATTCACTTGTAGCATTCTTAATCTTTCCTGCTCTCTATTCCCCCCCCCCCCCCCCTATCTCTCTCTTTTCGCATATTTATTCGTCTTATATGCATAGCACTTGTTTATCCAATTATTATGAGCTGTGTCAAATCCTAACCACTTGACAAACATTTGATTGCCACGTTTACTTAGAACTTTTTCTGTCAGATACATATCAGGATATTTTGCTCTTAACAATTCTTCTTCGTAAAATTCATAGGTTTGTCTGTATAGTTAGTTAATTTATAGGTTATCGGACGTATTTTGGAAATTTTACTTACAGTGAAAATTTCTGTTTTCCAATTGGGTGCATAACCTTTCTCAAATATCTGCCTTTGTTTACTAATTCGCACTTTATCTCCAATTTTAAATTTTGGTTTTTCCTTGATTGATAATGTTATTTTTTGATTCTTAAATCTTGATAATACTTCATTAATATTGTTATTATTAACATTTATGGGATTCATCCTAGTAGTGCTATGTTTGGTATTATTGTATGTGGTCAGTAATTTAGGTAAAATATCAATCCATTTATGGTCGCCGCGTAAACTAAAATGCGTTAAAACGTTCACAAATTGATGCTTTAAGATTGCTGTATGTTGAATAAAGATTAATTCCATAATCTTTTATAATTTTTTGAAATTCGATATTATAAAGTTCTTTTCCATGATCAGTGTGCAAATTTTTCGGTATACGACCTTTTTTCAAAATAGATTCCATAGCTGCGTCAATTTTTTTTTCTAGTTTTTCTTTTTAGAGATACTGCCCAAGCATATTTAGAAAATATGTCAACTGTAAGCATATATTTATAAACTTTATTTTCAGATGCATAAGGCTGCATCTTCACAAGATCAGTCTACCACGTCTAATCTAAACCACGAATAATACATTTTTGTTGCTGATAATTGCGACGTGCAGGTTTATAAAGTTCCTCCACTAGCCTTTTATGTTCCATTTTCTAACAAGCTTTGAATAACGAGATTTAAGTTTGAAAATTTGCCATTAATCTCATCTCTATTCCTTTAACTATTTCACCTAAATTATAAAGATCTTGTCTCAATTTACTCGCAATATCATTCAAAAGTTGCACTTCTCATGCAATTGCACATTGCATCATACTCGAATTAACTGCATCATTTATTTCTTGAGCATCGGCAACATTACTTAATATTTTATTTTCCAAATCAAAATGTCCATCAACAGGATTAATAATTTTGCTTAAACGTTCGATTTGTATTTTGAAACGTTCCCTATCACATGCTATTTGTTACCACTCGGAATGGCGAGCTGTTCGACTTGCATATGCCCAACATACATTACGTGAACAATAATTTTATCAAGATTAAAATGAACTTTTTTCATTATTTCAGCTTAGCTGCTCTCTTTCTCTCTCTTATAATATACTAAATTTGCTTCTCGGAGCTCATCTATGATAGAATGTATCTCATTTATATGATTATTATAACCAGCTGATGACTCAGCTATTAATATGCGAAGGCGATCGACTAATTTATTAAGATCATCCCAGTACACATAATCTGTAAGAGAATCTTTTCTCATAAGTTTATATTTCGGTAGAAGCCCCGTTCCTCCCCTTTAACAGCTTTACGTCTTAAGTCTTTATTAAAAAATGGTTGGATATATTTATATATACTTTTGACTATTGAGTTGACTCACAGGTTGATCTTCTTCATTATTTTTTCCAAAAGCGTTTGTCTGTTCAATAATTTTCCGATAATTGTCAATGTCGTGACAAGTTATATGCACTGCGTTAGGTTACCTTTTGAAAAAAAGTTCAAGTAAACCTCTAGTTGCAGGATATTTTCTATTTTTAACAATAGCATTGTTTTGTGTAAAACTAATTTGTGAAAAACCAATTTTCATTTCATTATTTTCTTGTCTTACTCTAAGTATATCATCTAACCAACTTTTTGGACTTTCCAGATGTATAGATGAATATTGTTTATTAAATGAAATTGCTTCAACATTATCTTGTTCACTTTCAGCTGTTTTGTATGATATTTTTTAATTACAAATAGTAATATCATTCTCATCAGAATCGTCGGTAGTTGATTGATCTTCTTTACTATCTTTACTATGTAGATGATTGAGCGGGTTTGCTATTATCATTAATTAACCTGCTTTTCTTTCTGTTCGAAAAATTATTACGTTTTTTGTTGTTGCTATAACTAAATTATTTTACTTATTTGATGTTTGAGTAACATTAATAAGTTTTTCAAGAGGTACAGTAATAGGCTTGAAAGTTTCATCCAAATTTTTTTCAAAACTATTTTCACTTTGTTGTAATATATATCTTTTCGCTTGACTGCTGCTCTTGATTTTTCACGTTCACTAAGAATACTTTTTTGATTGTGCTTGTATTTCGACATGTTGATACTTTCATGATTCCTAACATACTAATCTCTCTTCACTTTAACAAGGCTGTATTTATTAAAAATGTATCGAAACCTTTACAGTATCTACCATTTTAAATAGTTCTTTCTTTGTCAATAACAACAAATCCATACTTATTCTTCCAAAACATTGAATAAAAATATTTAAATGTATTGTAAGACATATCTGAATTAACATGATCGTTATAAATATATCTTAAATTTATATAATCTTGTTTGAATAAAACAAACATATTGGCATTATATCGTATTATATGTTTTGGAATACGAGCATATGATTGACAAAGGTAGAAACAATCTAAATTTTTGTGTTAATTAAATTAATATTAAAAGGTTTTAATATTATTTTGTTTCTCACACGCTATATCGTCGAATTCTACAATAGAATGAGGAAGAACGTCATCGATTGTCACCACTTCATCATTATCTTTAAGGGGATACAACACCTTTAAACTTCGAAAAATCGATTTTTTTATTGCTTATTTTGACAGGAAATTTTTGGTAAAAAACGCTCTTGAAACCCGCTTATCAAAAAAAAATTTCCCGCAAAAGTTATAAGCAGAATACTAAAACAAAATTTTTACCATTTTTTCGTAAAATTGCTTATTTTTCATTTTATGTCTAATACGACTTATAATTTTAATTTTAAGTTTTATAAATTCAATCTAAAAGAAATTTTCATAGTTAAAGTGAAAAATACTAGTCTTTTATCTTAGAATATACGTATATAATAATCGACGTATGTATTTTAGTACATAAATTTGAGCGCATTGATTATTTTTTTTTCGTTTTTTCGAGATAAATTTCTAATTTAGCATCTTATATAAGGCTCCGATCGAAACATAGGGACATTTATTTGAATTTAAATATTGCGCACCTGCGCGCCACCTGTAGAAAGGTTAGAATCAATGTGTCGGAGAAGGACAGAGCGACCGTTCTGCTGTTCCGCTAGCAGACAGCAAATATTTAAAAAAAAATAGCTGTTATAATCCTGGCATGTGTTTTACACTGAGTAAACGCAGATGATGTCTAATTGCATAAAAACACCTCATATTTTTAAAAATTTTGTTTAAATCAATTCAAGTAGTGTTGTGAGAAGTGTAGTGTCTTTAGAGTATATAGCTTATAGCTTATAACCCAAAAAGAAGAAAAAAGTGAAGTGTTTTTTTAAAAGCAGAGCAGTGGATTGAAGTTTTTTTATAAAGTGTAAAATTAAGTGTTGTGTAAGATTGTGTGGTCGGCGAGATGCTAAGGGCAGGTTTCGAGTACATATCCAGATAAGAAGGATCTCGAGCAAAAGGCAAGAAGAGGCCAAGAAGATTTCTAGAAGTTCAGCAAGAATGATACAAACTCCAGCAGCGGCAGGAACCTCTGAGGTCAGGAATAGATTGATTGATAGATATCAACATTCTATTTCCTGCGCTGGAGGAACTTTTGATTTGCAACAAATACCATGGCAAAGTTCTACTTGGCAAGTCCAAAGCTCAAGGATTAAGATTCAAGATTGAAATAGTGTGCATTGAGTGTGGTCAGCTGGCACTGGCACAGGCCTGGCTGGCAGCTATCACTCATGCAGAAAAGTTGGCGTCAAGAACCATGCTTGGGAGAACAACAAAAGAGCAGTGGTTACATTTCGTGCTCTTGGACTTGGACACGCTGGTCTATCGCAGCATTTTGTGGGTTGATGAACTACTTAAAACCAATGGCTCAGTCTGTATATGATTCAATCAACGAACAATTCAGTGAAGTGTGTAAAAAAGTGGCCAAGGACTCCATGAAGACTGCAGTGATAGAAGAAAAAGCCGCTACAGAGACTGGAGCACCCGGATTAAACATTTCTGGAGATGGTTTAGCTGAAGTATTCTTCTCTGTAACATTTAGAGGTTAGACTGGTAATTTTCTGCAGTTTCAACTTCAAGATTTAACACAGTGACCAAAAAAGAAGATACGTATAAAGTGTTATCATTAGCAAGAATAAAATATAACCTCTTTGCTTCCTCCTAGAGGAAGCTTTGTAATAGTAAAATTTTGAGTTTGATGTGTTAGAAGTTCAAATCAAGTGTTTTTAGAAAATGTCTGTATGGGTGTGTGTGTGTATGTATACCGCAATATTTCAGGAACTACTCCGTCAATATCAATAAAATTTAACATGCATACCTATTTTTGTATTCTGAATTTGGGAAAAACATTTATTTTTTATTTTCTCAATTTTTTATGGCCATTTTTTTGTTTTTGAAAAACACTATTTTGCTTTTTTTTCAATCACCCCATTGTTACAAACAGTTGAGCTAAAATGCATTATAAAGATAATAAAATTACCTACTTTTCCTCGTTTGGTCCTCGGGATCAACCGCTTTGTTCGGCAGATAAAATGAAAAAGGTGATTTTTTTAAAATTTATTTCTCTGAAACTAAACATCATAACCTCACGAACAAAATCATGTCGATGGGTCATGTGTCAAACTATATGTCATTAAAATTTCAAGTGATTTGACTACTTATTTTTTCAATAATAAATCGAAAACTGAAAATAACTATTTTTTTCTGTGCCTCGATTAAGGACGTAAAAAGGCCTTATTGCACTTGAGATTTTGGAAAAAAAGTAGATATTTTATATGTTTTGGTTAAGTTCATTGCGCAGCTTTCAAATCCCTATGGTTCTTGAGATATCAAGGTTTCAATTTTTTTTGTTGAAAATTTTTTGATTTCTAAAACAAAATAGTCAAATGCTTCAAAATATTTTTTGATACAGTGTGCGTAAAATGCACTTTTACGCACGATCCGCGTGCGTTCAAGTACATTTTCCGCCCCTGTATCGAAAATTAACGTTCGATAAACTTGCGAAAAGTTGATTCTACACTCGGGCGACAAAACTCCCACTCATGTAGAATCAACTTTTGCGCACTTGTATCGAAATATACTAATTTGGTGATTTACCACAAAAAAAGCTATCTGCTGCTAAAATTTTAAACGATTTCGTCAAGCGATTCTCAAGTAGAGCTAAAATGTAAAAACCGATTTTTTTCAAAACTTTTGCTTTCTCTCATAGGGGTGTCGTTGCAGATCGTTAAAGTCCCTCCTTAAATTCATGTCATACTGATATATATATATATATATATATATATATATATATATATATATATATGAGGCATTATTTGTCAACCGGACACCACCTGCTCTCCAGGATTGTTTAAACTTCTAAGAGTCAATCGAGGTTTCAAAATTTGTGTTTTTTCGTCTAGTTTTTGGAGCAGAGTGGCGTTTTTCGATTATCAAAATGGCTGAGACAATATGGCGGCTTAATACAATGGCTTAATGTAGGACTTTAGTTTCATTACAGAAATCATTCAAAAAGAATGAGCGCATCAGGCTAAAAATGTTTATGCAAAAGTAATTAATGTCATAAAATATGGATCAAGTCTAAAAATGGTGAAATTCAAGATGGCGGATCCAATATGATAACCGTATAGGCTCTTGCAATTGAAAATGTAAGATAACCGTTTGACTGTCTTCAAATTTGATACTCAGGGGTTTTTGGGTTCGATAATTAGAATTCTGATATCCAAATTGCTAAATTCAAGATGGCGGGTCCAATATGGCATCCTTATAGTCCCTTGATATTCAAAATGGAGAATAAGCGTTCGACTGGCTCAAAATTTGATACACAGGGGTTTTTGGAGTTCATAATTACAATTCTGATATCAAAATGTAAAATTTAAAATGGCGGACGGATATCCAAATCCGTACAGAGCGCAAAGGTATAAGTGAATATACCACATAATTGCTAGAAGTCAAGGTCTATGTGTGTGTGGAACATAAAAAACTTGGTCCCAAAGGATTTGGTAAGCACTAATTAAAGCAGATGTCACAGAGGACTGTCGAAACCCATTGCAGGACTTTTCTCAGATTAAAGATGGTTGACCTCCATCAAATTGATGTCTCCTAAAGCTGTTGTGAGTGCAGCTATTATCTGCGAAATGTCAAAGTCGTAGAAGTCTTGATTTGTTCACTGATATCGCTCGTAGCACTAGACTCTCTCCTCCACCATTGGCTCCTGTTTGATCTGTGCGTAGTTGTTTACAACATTCCCGCAGCCGCCGTCGATTTCTGCGTCAGGTCGAAATCTCTCTCTCTCTCTCTCTCTCTCTCTCTCTCTCTCTCTCTCTCTCTTCGAGAATAACGACAAAAATATGCTCTACTTAACGCAAAAAGAGCGAATTCCAGGGCGGCTTTTCTCTGACTATGGGGAAATTATAATGCCTTTTCAGATGTCCTACTTTGTTGGTTGCAAAGAGCAACTTAATTTCGACTTTCTGAAATTTTTCTTTTTTCACACGTTTCTTTGGTCCAATTAGAACCTGTAACTACGATATTAACTTATGAAACCAACGGCTAGTAATTAAACAATTAGAGCTGCAAAAAAAAACATCGAAATAAATTAACAAATGTATCTAGCAACAATTTGTCGGTCAATCAAATCAGCTTTTGGCACACACATTGACAATTGGATTGACCATTTTCTCAACAAGTTTCATCAACATTCATCAATTTTTGCAATAATAGTGCCTCATTTTCGAAAACGCATTTTCTCGTGTTCGGCATTGATTTTACACTTAACTAATTCATGAAAAAATAATTCAGGTAAATTTATGTGTAGGTAATTTAAGTACCTTCAACGTGGAATGAGTTATTTTTTGATCGATTGTCTAGATTTTTATAGGCACTGCAAAAACTAAAAAAAAATACGTAATTTTGCCACTTATATGCAAATTTGACAACTTTCCGACACTCCTTTTTAGTTAATTTTTGGAAATTATCATTCTACATACTCTTTCCCGCCATAAAGTGCAAAAACATTGCTATATTTAATTTTTGAAAATATATGACGAGTTTTCACCTAATTCGACTGGACTATATAGGCATCACAGGACCAAAGTTGATCATTCGCTTGGGCAGTACAGTCACCCGCGGGAATAATCTACGACTTTAGTCACTTGTTGCATAATGCACTATTTTCCCTCTCCAGTTACAGAATGTAATTATTTTATCTTTTATTCTTCAAGGAGGTTTAACAGTGAATATGAACAAAGTCAAAATAATTCTGTAATTTTGTGCAAACTTTAGTATATGCCTAAAAACCTATATAATTTGTCAGAAAGACATGGTAACTGTCAGTCAAATCAATGTTTTAATTTTTTGCGATTTATACAGGCTTTTACGTGAAATGGCAATTTCGTCGGACTCATTTATGAATTCCTATACATTTAACGCCAAGTATTTGCTAAAAAATGTGCAATACAAAATAAATGTCTAATAGTGAATTAGAGTAGAAAAAATATCATTTGTTATTGAAAAATTGTTTGTTTTTTGAGAGTTTTCCTATACAGATTATTTAACATTGCCGATTTTGAACAAACCGATTTTGACTAGCGTCGTAACTGTAGAACCTCTTTAAAAAGATGAAATTATTTGAAATGATGAGTCAAACTATTTACCTGCAATTTTACTGTCATTTAAATTGCTTCCTCCATCTTGAATGTACTCTGCAGAAACATGAACTTTTGGTAATTCTATACTAGCCTCCGATGGTAAATTTGCTTCTGCTACTTGAAGCTTTGTTGTAAAACTGAGGCTATGATGCGGTAAATCTATTGTAAATTTAGCTTTGCTGCCAGTCATTCCAGAGCTATTTACTTGATCCATTTTATATTGAGCTTGCAAAGATGGTAGCAGAGCTGCTGTGATACTTAAACTTTGAAGAATTATGTTGAATTGCATTACAATAGGATCTAATAGACTTGAAACCGTTTGAGATTTCTCGTGATCATATATTTGAGCTTGAGGATATTGACGAGGACTACCCCCTGGCGCTCCTTCTAAATCCTCTTGTTGCTGTCCTCGGGCCATTCGCGACGAAGTTCTCGTTACTCGAAGTTCCTAAATATTATTGATTGAACATCACAAGTTAAAAATATTAAAAAAAGGATTTTTATATTTTTTATTATAGTAATTTACCTGCAGCGTAGAGGATAATTGTTTACTACCTCTAGTCATCATACCATGTAAAGCAACAGGGTGTTGAGGAATATCAATATTCACAGCCCCAACAGTTAATAAGCCGCTGTTTTTATCTTTTTGTTTTTTAGTGATACTTGAATATAAAGCTTGTGATTTGCCCACAGTTACTTTTACAATAGTTTGTTGACTAGGTGCTACGCCTTCTAGAAGAACTATCATTGTTCTTCCAATTTGACCAGTTAGACTACATTCTAAGCTGGCAGGTTTTGTCTTCTTTCGACATGTTAAACTAGAATGTAAACTAGTAATTTCTGCTTCAAGTTTGAGACCACTGAGAGTAGCTAATAGTCTTGTTCGATGTATTTTAGCAACACCAAAAATAATCAGTCTTGTTCTTTCACCTGTGACAACGCCTAGAAATAATTAATTAAATCATTTATACTTTTCATATAATTACAAAATAAATAATTTCCTAATAAACATTGCTTACTCAATTCTCGAGGAGGAATAGGCGTAGAACTAGATTCAGCATTACCACCCTTTTCTATGTCAATGTCTTTTATGTCACCTAAATTTTCGTATTTTCTACCTGCTTTAAAATGATCGGATGTATCCGCAGGAAAAGAAAGTCTGTGAGTGATCATTTTTGTTTCAGGCCTAATTGCATACAAATCTAATAGGTAATAAATAGTTTTCCAACATCTAGGAGCTATATTAGAAATGTTTTTACATTTTTCAGATAGTATGCTAAATTTTTCTAAACCAGAACTACTGGGACTTGCACCAAAATTTGGCGTAATTATACCTTCACTTAAATTTATGTATCCCTTGACACTTTTACCTGTACTTCTTAACTTTTGAGCAAAACTTTGCGGTCGTGAACGAATACTTGCCGAAGGGGATATTACTTTTGTTAGATTAATATTGGGTTTCACGCCAATTACAATTTTTTCGGCTTTTTTAATGTTAGCTGCAAGCTGTTCTTGAAGATCAGAAACTGGAATAGCATAATTTTTTCGTAAAATATACTTCTTTTAACAATTTATTTATCGATAAAAATGCAAAATAGATATAATTACTTGATAAAGAACCATTTTTTGGTCTGTTTGTATTTAAATTATTTGCATTTATTTTAGTTTCAGGCTGTTGATCTTTTAACTCCATTTGAGTTTCTTTGACGTTTTGGTACATGTTGCTGATTTGATGCAATAGTCGAAGAAGTGGCATGTTGACCTGTTGACTAATGTAACGAATATTTAAACTAAAGTTAACAACAGTACTAGTATGTTTCTTTAACTGGCCTCGCGAAATATAAAGAACATTCTGTTTCTGAATCATATCATCAACGGTCATATCTGCCATTTTTTTAATGTCTATATCAATACTAATTTTTTCGCAAAGAAACGCAGGAGTCTCAGGTAGAATATCTAAATGAAATTTAGATCCTGATACTTTTTTCGATGTACACTTATTGCCTTTAATGAAAAAAGAACATGAGTCATTCATTTTAATTTTTTTTTCATTTGATATATTTTTAACTGAACTAACATTTTTTTTTGCTTGAAACTTTACCATATTCACTAACAACAATGTCGATCCTCATGGTTTCTATACTGCTGACAAGAGATAAATTAGAACCTAACGAATCCAAGGAAGATACATTGTTCATATTTCCGGAACTAATAGCGGATAGCATTTGCTGTGGCATTACTGATAAAGACGATAAAAGTGGTTCAAAAATCAAGTGAGCATCTAATAAGCGCAATGAATCTTTCATTGTATAAAGAAGAGCTGCACTTTGCACATCGGAGTCTTCAGTATCTTCTGTAGTCATAGTATTGATTTTGGAATCCTAAATAATGTAAAAGTATCATGCTGGATAAAATCAGTTTTGACAATCTTATTTATCAGCTAGAAATGCATAATGGGATGAAAAATAATAAAAAATACGTAATCGCAAATAGTCTAGCAGATTACAGATTATTTTGAAAGTATAATGAAATCATCTACAAAACAACAGATTTTTATTTAAAAAATGATATAGAGTACACTTGAAGGATAAAATAACTTTAAACGTTCTTGGTTCGTCGCCAAGCGTGCAAAATTCTAGTTTTCTCTATATTATAACATACAGCAGTCCTACGGTCTCCAGCCCAGATGAAATTACTGTTAAATCTCATGGGGGAGGGGGGATTAGAGGAATTAGAAATATTTGAAGTTATTTTATCCCTCAAGTGTACATTAGTAGACAAAAATATCAGTTTATACCTGAATAATTTTTTGTTCTGTGTGAAAGACCTGGATAAAAAAGTGCAACACGATTTGTAATATGTAGTGTAGAATCTTTTTGTGCATAAAAAAAAGAAAAGCAAAGTTTACCCAATTTCCTTTAAGTTGTCCTTTATCGTTATCTTTAACGAATTCCTGCTGTTTGGCCATCCAGCTATACAAATCCTCACCGAGATTGACCGGTTTACTAGCTTGATAATTAGGCGGCGAGGCAACTTGATCGATGCTGCTGGTACTGTGCTGACTTTCGTGATTCATAATACCGGAATAAATGCTAGGGTTCGAACCCAACTGGTGATGAGAAACGTAGATCTGAGGCGTCTTCTCCTCTCGCAGTGTGCCGTAACCTACTATTTATTCAAAAAGATTAGCATTGTAAATGTATATTTGTATACTTGCTCGGCTAAGAACTCTTAGGGAAAAAGTCTGCAGCTAAATCTATAGCTTGGCATGTACGTTTTTGTATGCTTCTACACAATTTTCTACAGACTTCTTCACAATTTCTGCAGCTTTTCTTGTAGCGTCCCTTTAGACTTTTTGCGCTTACTATAGTGTACTTTATACTACATATTTCAGATATATATTACAACAAGTGGAAATTCTAATATGAGAATAGTGTGGGATACAAGTAAAAACCATGTTAACTCGTGTAGAAACTATGTGGAATCTATTGCATATCACATCGTTTTTTTTTTGGAATTATGCTGTCAAATCCCTCTTTGACCATATGCGTTCTACACTCTTTCGACATGATGACCACATAAGTAGCACATAGTTCCTATATGAAGTCCATATGGAATCGACATGGTATTCATAAGAAAACAACATGAATTTTACATAGCTTCCATATGAATAATTGAAACTATATATTTTTAATAAATAATGCTAGATGAAAAGTAAGTCAAAGCCATGTGGTAACTATATAGCTGCCCAAAGTTTTCTATGAGGCTCTCATATACGTTTTAGGGGAGATGTGTTTAGCGCGGGGCAGTGTCCAGCATGGGATGCTATCAGTTCCTAGCTTCTGACGCGAGATTATGGCTCTTGCGCCCAGTAGGTTAACAGTTTTTGAGATTTTAAAAGTCATACTCCGAGGCTGTGTTGCTCGAGCGCGAGAAAAATAGTTGATTAAAAAGTAATGTTTTTTTAATTTTTGAAGCTGTTAAAAGATAATTTCCGCTTCTAAGCAGATCAATATTATGCAAGTTCAATGACTTTTACTTCCATAGAGGTTTAGTTTGAAGCTTGAATTTTCAAAAAATTCCGGAGTTAGCCAATTAGCATATGATTGACACGGTGATTTTTTGATTTTTGAATGTAAGACTTTTAAACACTTACAAAAGCTAAAAAAAGGCATTGCATAGCCTGGAAATGCGATTGATTCCGATGAATTTTGGAATTATTGATAAAATCGACGACAAACAAGGGTAAACCGGCTTAAACGAAATTTCTTCACGTAGTAGTAAACAAGGGTAAACCATCTTAAACAAAATTTCTTCTAAGTAGTTCCATACAGGACGCATCTCCCCTACATGATTCTCACATTATTATAATCTTATGGTCTACCCAAACAAATATTTTTCACTTTTCGTTGTTAAATAAAGCTATCGTTTTCCTGGCAACATCAGAACTGGTGAGTAGGCTTGAAAATTTTGTAAAATGCTTACGGTGTGGGAGATCTGGACCTACTAAAAACTCACAGAGCTGTCCAGCAAAGTATGCAAAGTACTATTCTTGTGGATGACAAGGTCATTTCGCTACATTCTGTAAAACTTTTGCATCTAAAAGTTAGTCATTTACCTCAAATCCACAAGAATCTGACTGTAAACGTTTTAAGCCAAGAGTCAATGTCGTCGGAGCGGAAGATCAAGATTCAGACACCAAAAATAAAATAAGGAAATAAGGAATTTCTTTCAAATTAGCGGTAAATTATCAAACAATATCGATAATAATTCCGATTATTTGATTGAATGTTTTATTAGTAGTGTATCCCTAGTACTCCTAATAGATTCGGGATCCAACTAAAGCATTATTAGCGACAAATATTGGGAATTCCTTTCTAAAAACAAAGCTATCGTTTGGGACGTAACTACGAGACCGGCTGATAGATAGTTAGAAGGCATTCAAACCATATGCATCTGGGAGTCCATTAGAAATCAAAATGAGATTTAAAACCATGATCAACAAACAAAACAACAAACCTAACAAATAAGAATTCATCACGTCGCTCTACGTAGTCAATAGAGCGGATATATCTATCATTGGTAAAGAGAAAGCCAAACAATTAAGTATTTTCAAACTAGGACTAGGAGCAAATAAGGTAGAAAAACACCGTTTACAAAAAAAAATGCTGTAGTAAAATTAACAATTGACCGTATGTAAAACCTGTCCAACAACACATGAGATCAGTTCCCGTTACAGCCGAAAAACAAGTGGAGGCAAAATTTAATGATTCCCTACAACGTGACATAATTGAGCGACTCAATCAACCGACTTCTTGGATATCGCCAGTTGTTATAGCCTATAAATCCAATGGTGAGGTAAGAATTTGTATCAACATGCGTTAAGTGAATGGTGAGGTAAGAATTTGTATCAACATGCGTTAAGTGAATGGTGAGGTAAGAATTTGTATCAACATGCGTTAAGTGAATAAAGCTATTATGAAAGAAAACTTTACAATTCTCACATTTGATTTATTCATGAATAAATTAAAAACGGCAAAATATTTTTCACGTCTGGATTTAGTTGACGCTTATCATCAGTTGGAACTCAATGTTAATAGTCGTCATTTCACAACATTCATCACTTATTTAGGTTTGTTTTGATACAAACTTTTGATGTTCGGTGTTAATTCTGCTGTTTATTGAGATTTTTCAAAAGACTCTCGAGGCAATTTTATCGTTATGTAAGAACTGCCTAAATTTTTCAGATGATATAATTGTATTTGGCTCAACAGAACAGCAGCATAATGAGCAGAACAATTATGTCACAGTTAATGAAAATAAATCTATTTTCAAAGTTCAAAGGCTGAATTTTAAAGGCTAATTTCTTGTTGCAGATGCCAACTTTGTTGCGTTAGGAGCAGTTCTATTATTGTTTTATTCGGAGTCTAATCCAAAAGTAATCTCCTTCGCAAGAAAAAGTTTATCGGACGTAGAAAGACGTCATTCTTAAACGGAAAAAGAAAGTTTGGCTTTAGTTTGGGTAGTCAAACGATTTTATTATTTATTTAGCTGGATTGGAATTCAAATTAGAAACCGATCACAAACCATTAGAGGCAATTTTCAAACCATCATCTACGCCACCAGTACAAATTTTGCGAATTGTTGTGGAAAGCCGACAAGACCAAGAAATATTAGATGCAATTCAGAAATTAACAATTCCTGGACTACTCAAGAAAATAGTATGTATTTTCCTTTTAGGATGGAATTATCGATAATCGGTTCAATTCTGTTGAGAGGTAACAGAATTGTAATACCACACACATTAACTAAAAAAGTCTTGGACTTGGCTCACGAAGGTCATCCAGGGGAAACAGTTATAAAAAGACCCTTACGTGCTAAATTTTGGTGGCCATTGTTCGATAAACAAACCGAGAAATTGGTTAGAAAATATATAGACTGTTTGTTGGTGTTACAACCTAATAAACCTCCTCGGATGACGAGACATAGATTTCCTGAAGGACCATTGCCTTGCTATACATCTCATGGGACCACTACCGAAATACCATATTAGTAATCATAGACTATTATTCAAGGTACCGAGAAATAGAAAACTTCTTAAAAGCACGGTATCATCTATTATAATAGATCATCTAACAGAATTATTTGCACGATTTGGAATTCCAAGAAACATAACGATAGACGGTATGTAAGTACTGATTTAAAAACAGTTCTGCGAAAATAACAATATTGGACATTTACAAACACCACTATATTAACCTCAAGCAAATGAAGAAGTGGAAAACATGAACATGCTTGAAAATGTTTGCAAATAGCTTATGCTAACAGAAATAACATCGCGTCAAACTACAAAAATTTATTCTAATATAATGTTACACCACATGGAACAACTGAAAAATCTCCGTCAGAGCTTTTATTTGGAAGAAGTATCCAAGACAAGATACCATCGATCAATAATCTAGTGATAACGAGGAAACTAAAGACAACGACATCATAAATAAGCAGAAGGGTAAAGAAAGCGATGACAAAGCAACAAGAGCAAAAATTTCTGAAATACTTCCTGAGAATAAGGTTGTAGCTCAGAGTATGGTTTCACATTCGGAAAATAAAAAATTTGAGATACTTGAAAGGAAAGGAAATGAAGTAACTTTACTGATCGAAGATGACAGGCTGTTAAGGAGAAACGTGACGCATTTAAAGGAAATACCCAATAGTTCAATTGCAAGTTCAGAAGAATTAACGCCTAAACCTTCCACAAACTTTCGCAGATCACCTAATGTTTTTACGAGCCAGCTATCACAATCGTCAGAAGCAAAAGAGACCCTAGTAGGTGAACCGAACGATCGTCGTTCGACAGTATAGGTGACTCCTGATAAATTGAAGAAAAAGGAGAGATTGTGGAGACTGATCGAACGCGATTCAAAGGGACATCGAGCAAATATATATCTACCTATATTATATAGTTGTTTTGAGCCAAGGTGAGAGCCCCCCTCCCCCTCGCCGCCCCTCAGTTACTTTATTCAACATTTATAGTAAAATATATTAATCATTATGTTAAAAGTTTTATTTTTTCCACGCCACCCATGAAGTAAATAGAAGAGCGCGTGTTTTTTGTGACTGATGACAAAAATTTTAATGTTTTAGAATTAGAGATTAATATAGAATCTCATAGTAATTTCAATGAGCAATGATGTATTTTATTCGTGTATTTTCAATACTTTATTCAGTAACAACTGGTCGCGAAGTTATATTGCGCGCGCTCGTTTAGTCGCGCGATGTTAGCTCGGCATGCAAGCGCGGTGTTGCCCAGTCGTGAGCAGAGGCGCGCGTGAGACACTGCGCGTAAAGGTTGACTATTTCGGGCTTGCGACCAGTAAACATACGTGCGTGGAGACCAAACTAAAGTATCCCGGTAAACGTATCGTGTCGACGAGCATCATCCGAGCAATCAACTCCCATGGCTGGCACCTGCGATCTCAGCTTGACGTCCGGAAGCAGCTACCCAGGAGCCTTTCGAGGAGTGGGGCAGCAGGAGTGGCTAGAAGTGAAGCCTCCTCGACCAGATTCTGCCGTTTGACCTTGGCCACGGGAGACCGTGCTCGGCGCGTGCTTCGCATCTCCGTATATCTCACGAATTTCTTCACGCGACTATAAACACACCGAAGCCGAGATTCGTGCCACCAAATCCTCGGCTTGTCTACTGAACACCGTCCTCTCGCACGACGTGCGCGACTATTGTAACCAATGGGAGTAATCAATATATGCAACTATTCTATTCACAAGTTGCGCTTTTTGCTGTTACGAACACCGTCCTTCCTATCTCCTGTTCTCGGACTTGGCAGGGTTGGACTGGAATATAGCCGCGGCATCGTCGTCGCCGTTGGCAGCCGAGCAACTCTGTGCGCGCAGAAAGCGCAGCGAGCTTCACTCGCCGTGCATTTTGTATACGCGAGTGACTTAGCTGCATTGCATGGAGTCGTCATTGCACCGACGGCTAACGTCAGTGGGCGACTCCAGCGTCATCGAGGGATAGCTGTGGCGTAATATTTTAACATATAGAGAAACTGCTTGGTGACTCTGCGGCATGTTCGTGGCCGCCGTGCACAAGGCCAGTTGCCTTGACACCAACTGGTGCCTCCACGTTGCAGGTAACGAGCAAGAGCGTCGGAATAGGTGGGCATCAAAATAAATTCGTGTAGCGAGAAGGAAGAATTAGCTCGTATCGCGGAAGAACGAAATTTGACCCTAGCGCAAATGACCGAAGCAGAGAGGATGACGGCTCTGCCATTCGTATTTACAGGCATAGTCGCAGAATAATGCGAGAACAACAAAGATTAGTGGCAAAGCTGGGAAGAGTTCTATACTACGGCGACAAAATGGTACAGCACGAATAGGCGATTCCAACAACGGACGCAAAAAGAAGATACCAAGGTGCGCACGAGTCCGTGCGCGATTTTGTGACATGCTTGGAAAGCATGATGAAGGAAATAAAGCCACAACCAAGCCTGAAAAAACAACTAGACCTCTTACATAAAAATCTGATGCCAGAACTGCAAAGGTTGACCCCTTGTATGAACTGTCACGACTGGGACAGTTTCCAAAGAAGCCGAAACCGTACTGGCGGGCGGGCAAGAGTACCGTGCGCATCCACCACTGGAGCAAATTCTACTAGCATCGCTTGCGTACGTCTTGACGACGAAACGCAAACAGCCTGGCACCCAGCTGCAAAGTGGTATAGACAATTACCGGAAAATTACGCGACGTTGGCCGAGCCTTTGACTCGGCTGACAAAAAAGGATCAGCCGTTCGTTTGGGGCGATGAACAGCAATCAACATTTGAGGCGATAAAAGCTCTTATTGCCTTAGCTCCAGTACTGCACTTCCCGTGCTTCGATCAGCAGTTCGTCATACAAACCGATGCAAGTGATACAGCATTGTGTTGACACAGTGCATAGACGGACAAGACCGAGTACACGAATTCGCCAGCAGAGTACTCACCCCCACAGAGAAGAATTACACGGTCAGCGAACGAGAATGCTTGGCCGTGCTTTTCGCCATACGCAAGTTTTACCAGTACATTAAAGGTTATAAATTCAAAGTCATAACAGATCACAGCAGTATAAGGTGGCTATGCAATCTTTGTCTGCTGAGCAGAGTTGAACAGCGCGCACCACTAGGTTTCATAGGTAAACGTGTGGTGCAAAGGCCTTGGCAATGGGTAGCCGGAGATATTATGGGCCCCTTGCCGAAGTCTGCTAAAGGCCACGAGTACGCACTTATCTTCCAGGGTTTGTTTACTTGATGGATAGAGTGTGTGCCACTTTGCAAAGCCAACGGCAAAGCAATACTTGCCGCACTCAAGGAGAGAGTGATTTTAAGATTCGATGAACCCGAGGTGTTTCACTCGGATAATGGTACCAAATTCAAAAATAAGACAATAAAAGAGTACTTGTACTCACCGCTATATCACCCGTAGGTGAATCCAGTGGAGCAAATAAACTGCACTGGCAAGAAAGAAATTTCCACGTTTACTCAAGATAATAATCGAACATGGGACGAATACCTCAACGAAATAGCGTTTTTCCTTAACACCGCAGTGCATGAATTTACGGAGGCTTCGCTCGCGATGATGAATTTCGGCAAACAGCCGAAAATGCCAGCATCTTTTAGAGGGAAAGAAGATCAAGAGGCTGCACAGTAGGAGGCTGTAAGAGCGTGGCGAAACTGCCTCATCAAGCTGCCAGCTCTGCACGAGCGTGCAAAGGCCCTGTCCAGCGAGTCGCAAGATCGCTAGGCGGCATTTTTCGATGCCTGCCGACTAGTGCCAACTTTTAAGGTTGGAAACGTCGCCAATAGGAGACACGTATTGTTGTCTGCGGCGGAAGGCATCACGGCAAAATTGGCTTTTCCGTACATAGACTCATATACGATTACGGCCCAAGTCGATTCGAATACATTCGAGCTGACCGATAAAAAAGGAAGAGTGGAAAAGCTAGTGTCGGCCAAAGAAATGAAGATCTTTTATGACAAAGACGACGAGGGGGACGACGATGAGTCTCGATCATCGGGGGATGCTTGAGAGGTGAAGGCAATGAGCGACCCACCAGAAGCGTGCGAATTCGAGTCTGAGCTCAAGCCGATGGACGTAGTGGTGGGAGGGAAGCGCGAGCGAGAGCAACGGCCCGGTGAATATGGGTCTGCATCCTCGGTGGCGGAGAGAAGTGGGGGACCCGTAAACGGAGCTACCCCAAAACCCTCTCGATGTCCGCGCGGGTGACCTCGGAAAATTGTAACGGCAAGATCGTCGACGGCGAATTAGCAGGATGGAAAGCGTAAGCCCGGCCAATCTAAGGGTTCGACTAAAGCAAATCGGCCGAAACAGCTAAAGCCGACGGCGTTATCATCTCGAAAGACCTGAGCAAGATGCCGTGCCGGGCGATTATTGACATCATCATAATATATTACATTGACATCATCATAATATATTACATTGACATAATCATAATATATTATATTGACATCATCATAATATATCACATTGATACGGGCTCGCCACGAGGAAGAATGCGCGCAGATAAAGGAGCAGTAGCGCACCGAGTATCTCCGGAAGAAGAGGGAGGAAGAGCCGAGATGCTACATCTACGGCCACCCGGGCGTGAAGCGGTCGCATCAATGCTCGAAGCGAGCCGCACGCAAGAAGATCTTGGCAGAAATCCTACGGGACCGCAAGAAGAACTAGAGGAAAGAAGAAGATATAGAAGAAATGATTGCTGAAGGGAATAAAGAGTACCTCGTTTCCCCTATATCCTGTGTGTTCTTAATTGACTATCTGATATCCCATTTCACTGCATCCAAGCATCTCATTCTTTTGCATGATCGCGCGACGGCGCACAGTGTACCAAAATCAACTTTTTATGGTTCGAATTAGCTCGACAAGCCAAATCGCAATCATTCTTAATGAACAAAATTGCAAAATACTTTTACGATAATTTCCGTTTATGTAGAACTGCTTATATTTGATAACGCGTTACATACCCTATAAGAAAAATAGAAAAAGTTACAGCATTGGTTTAATAATCTATAAGGTTTCAAGGGGATGTAGGAGCTAAAAACCCTGTTTTTTTACTGCATGTAACTTTTTAAATAAAGCTTGCCACGAAAAACCAAGACCAGAGCGCCATAGAGTTGAGTTTAATGAATCATTTTACCGAAAGAAAATATCAATCGGACTTTTAGTTTTTCTAGAAATTGTGAAATACGAATGGGTGGTTATGTGTGTTTACGCGATTGCAGCGCCAACCTCACCCCCAATTTTAATTATAAACTTTTTTAATTTGATATAATGAGCGCAGCGCCATAGGGTTAAGATCAGTGAATCATACTACCGGAAAAAAAGATCAATACGACTTTTAGTTTTTTTTTTGCATTTGAAATACTAAATACCCCGTGGCGCATTCGTGAAGCTTTAGCTGACACTCCCTCTTAAGACCCTTCAAGTTTCTAAAATGTCGATAAAGTGTTGGTGGTTTATAAAATAAGGATCTAAAATTTATATTTTATTAGTTTTGAGTTCAGAGATCCAAAATCAGCAAGTATATATTCTTTTTTTCTTCTTTTTTTTGTCCTTACAGTTTTAGAGATTGTAGTACATTTCGATTATAGAAAATTTCGATTATTACATTATTCGGTCTTATGTGTTTTCCGATTTTTCTTTTAGGTTATGTACTCTTTTATTAAATATAAGCAGTTCTACACGAACGGATATCATCGTACAAGTATTTTGCAATTTTTTTCATTAAGAATGATTGCAATTTGGCTTGTCGAGCGAATTTTGGCCACAAAAATCGGATTTTGGTACACTGTGTGGCGATACAGAATTCTTTTGAAATTAGTATGTACTCATATAATTTTAGAAAAAGTGATGAAAGTATTAAATATTTACAAATAGAATACATAATACCTCATGGGTGGTGTGAAAAAAATAGATGTATAAATATATAATTACCTATTTTGTTATGAAGATAAATGTCAAATTAATTGTTTCGGGGGTGGGCGAGCGTAGCAAGCAGGGGGGGCCCACCTAGTATATATATATATATGGGTCATTCTTTTTGAAACCGACCACCCCCCTCTGTCGAAAAATCAGATCTTGCAGAAAATTCCCGCCCAGGCTTGTTGAACTTAGCTTAATATATGTACTTTTCATTACTGAGTAACCTTTTTGAAAAATTGAAAATGGGGGCCGGTACAGCTCCAACACTACACGAATATGACTACGGAACAGCAGTTGTATGTCCTTAAAACATTCAGGGTCAGAGAAAAAATTGGTGACAAAGCTAATTTGCATGTATTTTTTCGCGCTGAACACGAATCCATCCTTAGTTTTGGCCTATGGGGACACCTTTCGTCCATAACCTCAAAAAAAAAAAACAGTCTAATTGCAGTATTACGTGACTGAGACTCGCAAAAGTTGTTAAAAAATTGTGGAAGAAGCTTAGTCGCGTGTATTGCTTTCTCCTAGAGAAAGCTTTGTGATGGTGAAAATTTCTACATCAAAGGTTTTTATAGATTTCAATGTTTTCGAGATTCCTGAGTCAGGAAAAGTGGTTTTTGAAAAATGCATGTCTGTATGTATTTATGAATGTATGCATGTATATGCGTGTGTGCGCGAAAATGGTTACCGCGATAACTCCCTAACGCATTTATATTTTTCGCTACAACTTTACATGCTTATCAAGTATGATCTAATAAAGAACTGATGAAATTTCAGAGCTGATTCACAAAAATTAGTAGTATTTTTAAAAATAATTTTTTTCATGAAAACATATATATACAGTTTAGACACAAATTAAAATTTTCATATCTTTGATTTCACAGAGAACAACCCATATATATATATATAGAGAGAGAGAGAGAGAGCGAGAGAATTTCCAAAAATTAATATAATTTTTTAAATGTTGAACGTTTTAGTGAGGAAATGAAGCAAATTTTTTATTTTTTTATTTTCTAAAGTAGAGAAAAAATGACATCTCAAAGTTTTAAAAATGACAAAAATAGATATAAAATGTTTGCTACACTTGTTTGACGCTTGTAAAACTCTATTTGCTTGTAAAACACTATTTTCGCTCCACTTTATAGGCGCCCAAAATGGTCTGTTTTATGCACATGTTATAAAAACCAACATACACACAAATTCGCAAGCATGCACATACGCGCGCACAAGCCAAACTGTTGCAGAGTGAAATAAATACGTCCACTTACTCATGTTGATTGCCTCTCTAGAATGATTAAATAGTCCGGTTGTAGTAAGTAGTGGAAAGGCAATACTTGTTCTAGCACTGGCTGGTGTGTGTGTAGCTTGCAAAGACTTTGTGGATTGGGCTAGTGCTAGGGGTAAAGATGGGTTTAACGAGTCCGTCTCCGGAATTGGAGTAATCGCAGCAGTAGTATCGTTTTCACGAGGAGGGCTCACTGAAACTGTTAACAAAAATACATTTGTTACCAAAATATAGTGAGTGAGTGTATTCATATATTATATATAAATTATTTTATAGTACAGCTGCTTAATTTCGCGTTTAAGTCACGCCTATTCGTGACCTAAGTAGTCCATTATTGCACCGTGTATATCGCACTCGCGACGCTCGTGCGCTAACCTCACGGTGCAATAATGGACTGCTTAGATTACGGATAGGCGTGACTTGGCGGATTCAAGCAGCTGTGCTATAAAATTGTATACGATAATGCAACGATGCTTAAAAACAGTTAGGTAAGGTGCTCTAAGCCCTTCCATTCGATAGGCCGTGGCAAATAATGCTTAAAACCGCGATTATACGATTACCCTTGTGTTTATTCAATTTTAAATCAATTTTCAAAAGAGGGAATATTTCGTCGGGCAACCGAAGATGGCGGTGTGCGACGCACTTCCGTACTGTTGTGACTCGAGGTTAATGCGTCGTTTGCTACGTGCAAGTTATGCAATCTCCTTCGGGAAATCCTGCCTGTGCGGGCCCCGACAAACACACACGCTCAGTCGTAAATTGTCAACCCAAAAGCTCGTTGTGTCCCTCGAGACCCTCGGAGAATCTTACGGTTATCGAAAAGCACTCGGAGCATCTTTCGATCGTCGAGAAATACTCTCGAGTACTTTCGATTGTCGAAACACACTCGGAGCATAGTTCGATCGTCGAGAAATAATCGA
>JAZHPH010000250.1:44443-59410 GCA_037356405.1 Nasonia oneida | reverse complement strand
AAAAAAAAAAAAAAAAAAACTAGCAATTCTTATGCGGAAAGGGCAAGGTCTTTCCCTTTCCTAGTCTGAAATGCGTTTTAGCCTATTTCGTATGGGTGGCGTATAGGCGCTTCCGTACATATACACTAGTAGAAATTAAAAATATGACAATCTGTGACAAACTGTATGAAAACTGTGCAAAACCATTAAAATTTTGGATGTTTGGTCAGTTTTGGCACAACTGTGGCCAAGATTAGCACGAGTTACAAGTATACAATTGTATTTTAGAATACTTTTTTGTTTGGTACAGTTTGGCACAAATGATGCCATTCATCCGAAACTGCACCAAATTGTGCCATAAGAGGGCAAAATTTCCAAAATGATGATTCGGCACAGTTTGACACAGCTTTGACTGAATTTTGATAAAGCTTTCATAATTTGGCACAAATTGGCCTAGAATTTTTTTCCAGTAGGGCCTTTTTATGTTGTCATAAATTTACCTTAGGTAAGATAATATTTCCTTGAATTTGCGTAGCAATACTTTCTTCATAAACACTAGTTTGTAAAGCCACTTTACCTTATGAAAAAATAATTAAATTTTTATTACAAAATTGTTCAAATTCATGTATGAATTAGACATTTGCTTTTGTAAAGTTATAGACGTACCTTCATCGTGCTTTATATTTCTTTCTGCAGTCGAACGTTTTGAACTAGCTTGCACTTGACTCCAGTACGATAAGCTTTGATCTTGTTTTAAAATGTTTGCATCTTCAACCCTTCTAATACACTCATTATGCAGATGATTTAAAATTGTTAGAGGGTGCAGATTAATTAAAGTTGGAGTTATAGCATCGATAAATCGTTGCAGACATTCCAAAACTAAAGGAGTTAACATGACATCAATGTCTCCTTTTAACTTTACAATGACTGTAGTTCGAGATCCATTTTCATGTTGAGCAGTTAACAGTTCCTCATCATCACTTGATAAATTATCTTCTCCTTCTAGAGATTAAAAAAAAAAATTATTTCGAATATTATTAATAAATTTGGGCATATATTTTCTATACCTTCAGATGCAATCAATGTAGAGTTATCCCACAAATATGGATGGGTTGGTGTTCTATTAGAAGAAGAAGCTTTTGGTGAAACATCATTACGATTTATCATTTTTAAAGAAGTAAAACCTTCAGTTATAACATCATATTTTGGTATGTAGCACCCTCCTATATAAACGAGTCTACCATCCTCAGTACGTTTAAAAAGTGGAGTTGTAAATGCATCACCAGTACTAGGTAAAGATGATGTAAACCAATTATTACAGCGCAACTATTATTTAAAAGGAATATTCAAATTATTATTTATAAAACATTTAGTACCAATAAGAAATTAAATCATACACAAAAAAAATACCTGCGTTAAATGACTGACATAACTAGACATTAGTAGTGGTGAATCAACTATAGGTTTATTAACTTGCATATGCAAATTCACTAAAGTCATGTCCTCTTGAGAAGAGACAGCAGATATAAAACTGGTTGATGAAACAGAATGGCTATCCGATGAATCTTGCAAAAGTTCGTTTTCACCAACATTGGATCCTGTTTGACAATTAGACCTCAGATGAAATCGAGGACTCTTACAAGCGCTTGCTGACTGAGGTTTTGTTCTCTCTAGAGTATGTGCTTTTTCTGGAATAACTTCAGCTGCATAATTTACATTACCAGAACTTTCCACAATTGACAAGTCTGATAAAAATTTTTTCTTTATACATTCGGATTGATTGAAAACATAGCCAGTACTAACAAGTGAATGCCGCACACTGGAATTTTGACTGCCACCCATGCCATGACTAGTATCTTCATCTGCAGAATAGAATGCTTCAGAATGGTTTTCTGAAGACATAGATACTGTCCTTTGCACCTGAAATATTAATATAATTAACTCCAAACAACTTTTTAATATGTGAATATTGTAAAATCAATTTAATTCACCTCCTGAATCAATTTATCTTCTGAATCAGATTGCACATTTAAAGAATGCTGAGAATCAGAAACATTCACTATTTCATTATTCTTGAGCATAACTTGTGTCATTCCATTGGATTTTAATCGGTTTGTACACATAATTTGTGGGTTAGCACATTGTTGAAGTGATTCAGTTTCTTGAATGTGGAAATAATCAACAGCCAATTTTGAATCTGATGCACTACTTTTAGGCGTATTTTCAATTTCTGGAACGCTCAAAATAGATTTACTGCGTTGAGAATCTAATTTTGAATCTGAGTCTAATTTAGGAGGTAATTGTATGATGGGACTAGCATCAACTAGGCGAGAATATGGGACATCCTTCACGTTATTCCTACAAATTCAAATACCCATGTTTATCATAGTATTATTTAAAATTAAGAACATTCTTGCAGGTGAAATCGAAACTAACTATATCATCCTTTTAAAATTATTATTTAGCACCCCGACGGAAATAAAAAGCGTACGGTTTAGTTCAATTTCTGTACGCTACCGTACGTTTGCGTACGTTTTTGTACGATCACATAGATTAGTGTTAAAATTTAGACACATCGTACTTTATCGTGCGTCATTCTATGGTATCGTACTGAATCATACAAATATATATAAAAATGTACTTGAAAAGTTTCCATGTCTGTTTTTCACTCAAAGCTTTCAAGACCTTTTTCATATGGAAATGAATTTCAATATTTTAAATACACCTAAACTTTCAGAAAATGTTTGTGTAAGTTATTGTACATTTTAGTAAGGTTTCGTATGTTCAGGTGTGTTTGCATTTATTTTAATACCTTTGCGTAAGATTTGGTACATTTACAAACGTTTTAGTACGTTTCAGTACGTTCCAGTACGTCTTCGTAGTTGTTTATAAAAAAGTATCTCGTTACATCATTCATGAAGTCGTATGTTTTTGTATATTTAAGTACGTTCTTGTATGATGGCGTATGATTTGATGTCATTGTACGTTTCCGTATTTGTCTGTACAATTCCGTTCGTTTCCGTATGCATTTGTATGATTGCGAATACTTAAAGCCGCATAAAATGTCAAAATTTTAAGAGAAACGTACATAAACGTACAACCACGTACCTCCTAGTCGTGGATAAACTTGCTTCACTCTGCATTGTTCTACAGTAATCTACTTTGAAGTACTTATGATTTTTTTTTGTTTTGTCGTGTAACGACGGGAGTTCGAGGAAGAGGAAATGAGTAATTGGTTATTAAAATGAAAATCAATAGTTCGCGGTACAGACCAATAAGCAAATTGACCTTGTTGGTGTACGTTACTCTACCGTTGCTCGATGCAGACTAATTTAGACGACGAGCTGCTCGTGACGACCTATGGAGCCGCAGTCTCTTCTGGAGGCAGATAGCGTTTATCCCAACACGCCACGCATACGTCCGCTGCAGGAGAATGAAGCGGCGCGGCCGCATAGTCGAGTGTTGCCACCCCCGAGCTCTACTAGCTGGGAATCGCGTTCGAGACGATAGGAGGAACTGGCTACACGGAGAGAAATTTTCACGTAAATATTGAAATATATTTTACGCAAATTACTATACCGTATAGTAACGGGGGGACAAACTTAGATTTTATTAAATTTTGCTATACCAGTATAGTAAATTTTGATCATACTAAATTTTACTATACTACATAGTATATTTTATAAAAAGAAGATCGTGAAGAAATTTTTTGTTCTCCATCCACCTTTGCTTTCTTCCTTAGGAAGAAACTCTTGATGGTCAGAGAACAAATATTATATTCTAATTATACATTATTATTTATAATATTTTATAAGTTTTATGCGATTATTAATTGAGAAGAGAAAGCAGAAACAAATAAAGAAATTAAAATTTTTGATGCGGTGGCGGACAGGATCGAACCTGGGACCTTCGGCGTGCGAGTCGAGTACACAGCCCATTCACCTAAGAGAACATTTAGTTCCAAAATCTAAGATCTTATATCTCTAAAAAAAATTAATTTTAAAAAAGTAAAACGTTAATCGAGTTTGATATATTCCGCAACGAAAAATCAGATAAAACAGAACTGAGATCAATCAACCAAAGTCAAGTTTATTATATTTAATCATAATGAAGCAACAATTTTTTTTTATCGATAAAGGGCTTACTTATCTTAAAGTTAATTTATATAATGATCCATTAGAAACAACTCTCAAGATACTTACTACGTCACTTGCCATGACTGTTTCATTGTACTTATAGTGTTTTTATGACGTACTAATACATGAAACCAACATTTGTTGCTTCATTATGATTAAATATAATAAACATGACTTTGGTTGATTGATCTCAGTTCTGTTTTATCTGATATTTCGTTGCGGAATATATCAAACTCGCCTAATCTTTTACTTTTTTAAAAGATAATATTACTTTTAGATTTTTGTAATATTTCATATTTCTCCTAAAAATAAAATATAAGCATCTTCAGCACCTTTAGACCATGGCTTAATGGTAATATTTTTATCACTATGACATGAAATCACTGATCGTTCTGGTACACTACCCTCGAATGATTTATTTACCTACCGTCGAATGATTTATTTGATACCGCTCACGAGTGATGTATTTACATGAACATAAAAAATTACCGAGAGCACCACCTAGACCTCGTCATCCGCCACCCCGTACACCGAGACACCACCCTCAAGTGATGTATTTACCTAGACATAAAAAACCACAAAGCGCACTACCTAGACCTCGTCATCGGCCACACCGCACTCCTAGACGCTGTCTGTGTATAATTTATTTACCTAGACACAAAAAACCACGACGCGCACCACCTAGGCCTCGTCATAGGCCACCCCGTACACCTAGACACCGCTCTCGAGTGATGTATTTAACTAGACATAAAAAATTACGGAGAGCACAACCTAGACCTCGTCATCGGCCACACCGTACACCGCCCTCGAATAATGTATTTATCTAGATATAAAAGATTACGGAGAGCACCACCTTGACCTCGTCATCGGCCACACCGTACAACTAGGCACCGCCCTCGAATAATGTATTTACCTAGACATAAAAAACCACGATGCGCACCACCTAGACCTCGTCATCGGCCACCCCATACACCTAGACACCGCCCTCGAATAATGTATTTATCTAGATATAAAAGATTACGAAGAGCACCACCTAAACCTCGTCATCGGCCACCCCGTACACCTAGACACCGCCGTCGAATAATGTATTTATCTAGATATAAAAAATTACGAAGCGCACCACCTAAACCTCGTCATCGGCCACCCCGTACACCTAGACACCGCCCTCGAGTGATGTATTTACCTAGACACAAAAAACCACGAAGCGCACCACCTAGACCTCGTCATCGGCCACACCGCACTCCTAGACGCTGTCTGTGTATAATTTATTTACCTAGACACCGCTCTCGAGTGATGTATTTAACTAGACATAAAAAATTACGGAGAGCACAACCTAGACCTCGTCATCGGCCACCCCGTACACCTAGACACCGCCCTCGAATAATGTATTTATCTAGATATAAAAAATTACGGAGAGCACCACCTAGACCTCGTCATCGGCCACACCGGAACCCTAGACGCTGTCTGTGTACAATTTATTTACCTAGACACAAAAAACTACGAAGCGTACCACCTAGACCTCATCATCGGCTACACCTAGACACCGCCCTCGAATAATGTATTTATCTAGATATAAAAGATTACGGAGAGCACCACCTTGACGTCGTCATCGGCCACACCGCACACCTAGACACCGCCCTCGAATAATGTATTTATATAGATATAAAAAATTACGAAGAGCACCACCTTGACGTTGTCATCGGCCACACCGCACACATAGACGCCGTCTGTGTATAATTTATTTACCTAGATACAAAAAACCACGAAGCGCACCACCTAGACCTCATCATCGGCCACACCGTACAACGCCCTCGAGTGATGTATTTACCTAGACATAAAAAATTACGAAGCGCACCACCTAGACCTCGTCATCGGCCACACCGTACAACTAGATACCGCCCTCGAATAATTTATTTACCTGGACACAAAAAACCACGATGCGCACCACCTAGACCTCGTCATCGGCCACCCCATACACCTAGACACCGCCCTCGAATAATGTATTTATCTAGATATAAAAGATTACGAAGAGCACCACCTAGACCTCGTCATCAGCCACCCCGTACAACTAGATACCGCCCTCGAATAATTTATTTACCTAGACACAAAAAACCACGATGCGCACCACCTAGACCTCGTCATCGGCCACACCGTACACCTAGACACCGCCCTCGAATAATGTATTTATCTAGATATAAAAGATTACGAAGAGCACCACCTAGACCTCGTCATCGGCCACCCCGTACACCTAGACACCGCCCTCGAATAATGTATTTACCTAGCCATAAAAAATTACGAAGCGCACCACCTAGACCTCGTCATCGGCCACCCCGTACACCTAGACACGACCCTCGAATGATGTATTTACCTAGACATAAAAAATTACGAAGCGCACCACCTTGACCTCGTCATCGGCCACTGCGTACACCTTGACACCGCTCTTGAATTATTTCTACACGTAGAAACTAAAAACTACATGTGAGTGAGCATGCAGAAAACCGATGAGAAAGCAATATCCATGTGTATATAGCTGTGCGGACAACTTCACGGTCCTAACACTTGTTGCGGCTAACTTAACGTCCCTAACATTTTTTGAATTGATTTGATTGATTTCATTTTGTGAATGACACACTCGTGTATTATATCAAAGGTAGCTGTTTTTATCAATATTTTTGTTGAAAATCATAATTTGGCATAATAAAACATGATACAAGTCAAAATATATTAGACAACAAAGAAACGTATTTATTTCTTTGTAATGAAAAATGCGAACCCCAACATAGAAGTAAATAGTTGCGCGGGCGCCGAGGCTTCGTCTGCTTCTCAAAATCGTCTTCGTAGCGCTGCCGCGCCACTTGATTATTAACTACCTAAACATACAAACTAAACTAATTATTAATTATGAATATTAGCTTTATTAAAAAAATTATGCAATAAATTTAAACTGAAGATATTTGGATATTAGCCGTACGTATACGCGCATATACGCGTATGTACACACTGGCAAGCGAGCACGTTTTTATACGACCAACAATTTTGTTATACCGCCCTAACCTCAAAATCTATTACGTCAAAAATCAACAAGGACGGTCATTTCTTACATTCACGGAGGTCCTTTTCTCATTTCTAATAATATTTGCTAACTTACCTACAGAATACTGGAACAAACGTAATAAAATTTTACTATACTATATAGCAAAAAGTATATTCCTAATTTTTAATATACTGCATACCAATTTTTGATACAGTGAGTATCATAAATTGGCAAACATATAGTAATTTTTTAGTATAAGTATAGTAAATAAGCTTAGAAGTCGAGTTTGTCTCCTCATTCGTGAGAAGTATAGTAATGTTTACGTGAATATTTCTCTCCGTGCGCGCCTAAACCCTCATTAGGCTAGCTTTCCCCAAGCCGGGTCTTTTATGGGCCTATTCGCCCTCGATAGCAATAAATCTGTACCTTTCTGCCTGTCATTTGGAAATTCCCCGATAATAGCGCACAATCACCGGCGCATCGACGAATGGTTTTCCTCGGGAAAGTACCGAAAGCCCTATCGAAAATAATGACGTTATTTTCTGTAAGGAATTGAAACGAAAAATGACGTTATTTTATGACGTTATTCTTTTCAACATGTTGTACTTCTAAATACTTAAATATTTCAAAATTGATGAAATGGTTGTCTATATAGGTGCTACCATCCGGATGGTAGTTCGGAAAATGAGAGCTAATGCCAAATATTGTTTGTTAACTATTTTTGGTTTATTAAATTATTAAAAATTATTAATTTCTTGGACATTAGCCCCCATTTTCTGTACTGCCACCCGGATGGTAGAACCTATATAGGCAACCATTTTATCAATTTTGAAGTATTTAAGAGTATAAGTATTTAGAAGTACAAGCTGTTGAAAATAATGACGTCATAAAAAATTCCAATTTGTAAGAACGAATGACACCATCTAATGACGTCATAAAATGACGTAATTATTTTCAACAGGGCTACTAAAAATTTTAAAAATGACGTCATTTTGATAGCTATAAAATACATAAAATAAAAAATTAACGTCATTTTTCGTTCCAATTTCTGACAGAAAATACCGTCATTATTTTCGATAGGGTGCAATCCTAATAACTGATGCCGATATATCGAGCGCAATACGATATTAATATAAGTATATTATAATATAAGTAGCACAATCTGTAGTTCCCTACTTATATCGCCATTTAAAAAAAAAATTTGTTGAAACTTTTTACTTTGATAAATAATGTATCATTCCAGGTTATGATGATATTCCACTTATTAAATTGCAAAAAAAAATGTTTTTTGAAACTTAAAATACCATTCTTTTAAGTTGTGCTTATATTATAATATGCTAAATAATAACTGTAAAATACTTTACAGTTAATTTTGATTTTACCCGCAGAACGTTCTTAAAATAAATTATTTATACATGCATACATGTATATATTGATAATTAAAGAAATATTATAAGTAATTTGTATTTATAAGCGATCTTAGAAAAAAATCCTTACTGATTAGAGGTGTACGAATATCGTCTACCAAGAGATTTTTTGTTGTTACCAGAAAATGGGCTTATAGAAGAAACATTTAATTTTGCACTATCACTTTCATCAGCAGCTGATCCTTTGTTTTGACTTAAAACTGACTTTGAACTTTCTATAATTACTTTTGAACCTTGCATTCTATGCATAACACCTTGAGCTATTGATGAATTAATATCTTGTAGCGTTACATCTTGTAAACTATAAGGAGGTGTGTGAAAAACCAGCTGACCATCATGTAATATAGATTGCCCAAATCCTTTATCTTTTCCAATTTCATATATTCTTTAAAGAACATAAATAAAATGTAAATTTGTTTAAAAGCAGTTTTTAATAATTGAACACTGTTTACTCTTAAAACTACCTGTAAGCAGCTATGTTTATTCCATTCTGCAAATCATGATGATTAGGTTTGAAAAATCGAGGACCATTTCTATTGTTTCCAAAAAATGCACATCCTCCTATACAGCCACATCGTGACATTTTTGCACTACTATCTTGTGTCCACAAGAACCACAATCTTTTTGTTTTTTCATCATGAGTCTTTAAATACTTATTTTGTACTAAATGTAGATTATGTTCAGGACTAGGAAGTGAAATAGCAGCTTCAATTACAATAGGCCCCATTGAAACTGATCCAACTTCTAGCCATACATCTGAACCATCACCTGCAAATTATTTATCAATAAAAATATTATTATTTTTAATATTATTTTTGCATGTACTGACTCAATATACCTGACAATCGACTATTAGCATTATTATAAGATCTACCACTGGCAGTTGTATTTGGGTTACTTGTGTTTGCGAAATGACCAACAGCTGACACAAACTGACGAATCAGTATTGTTGGAAGTATCCCTGTCATTCCTGCTTTTACTTGTTGTCCATGCAGATTGCAAGTAGATACACGAACTGGGGAAATCCATACTTGTGATGCAGTTCCACTTTCCTGAATATATAAATCAACTGAATCAATCGCCACTCTTGTCATTCTATATTTAATATCCTCTGAACTGGGACACCTGGAATTAAGTAATCAATTATAATTGATTAATTTATTACAATCAATCCATTATGATACAACTAATACGAAAAAATGCTGACCTGTAATGCTTATCAATATCACTGTCTGCGCATTGCAAGGGTGGAAGACCATGGTGACAGAGATTTGGTAGTCCTGGTGAACGAAGACAATTTTCTGAATTTTTGGCCATTAATAAAAACGTTTCCAAAGATGTTATTAAATGATGCAATTGAGGTGATGTCATTTTTCCACTCAATTTTCCAAGTTGAACTTCAATTAACCAGGCATATTCTAAAGTTTCTTCATCCAAATTTCTACCCTCATTACTAAACATTGCATGACCTCTAACTTGTAAAGCACTTAACATTAAATGTCCTTGATTCAAATGTTTCTCTTTATTAGATCTTGGAACTTCATCTGATAATAGTAAAATTGCAGGAGAAAGCAGAAGTTGCAATTCTGTTTCTTTAAAACCTTTTTTCATTTCAAATCCGAAACGCTCAAGAAGTATAACAGGACATGGAGGATCATTATCATTGCAATTTTTTAGTAAATGAGCTTGAACATCATGTATTGTGATTCCAACAGTAACTTCCATAGGTCTATATTCTCTAGGATCAAATGTCTTGGTCTTTGTATCTTCATCCTCAACTGATGTTTCAAGGCTATTATTTTGTATATCTCGATCTTTATTTTTGTCTACCTTAACATTTGCAGAACTAACACGAGTTTGCTGCATATCTGTGAATGCTTGATAGTCTCCAAAAATATTTTCTTTAAGATGTATAAAATTTTTAATAAGAGATCCATTTAGAAACAAAACTGAGGGGCCTATTTCTAACTCAATGCTTACTTTATCTGGTTCTAATGTTAAAGGATCAAATTTGTTAGCACCTTCTTTAGCCCATTGAAGTCCTGGCGATTTTCTGCATCTTGGTATTCTCATAGGTGATAATAAAATTTCTTCTTTTTCTGGAGTTGTAATGTTTGCTTGTGGTGTAGGGCCTGACGGGGAACAAGGATGATATGTATAATTAATACTCAATGCAACAATTGGAACAGACCAACAATCAATCCAACCTAAACCATTCTGACAAACATTACGCCACCTTTTATTCTTATTGAGATCAGAAAGTGGTTTTGAAGTTCCATCTCGACAGTGAATAAGTGCATTTTTATCCAAAGCTACAAGTATATTACGATTTGTATTGACTTCTGGCAGATAAAATGTCAAATCTACACTTTCAGCTTGAATCCAGAAACGTAGAGGAATTGTAGGCGGTAGAAATTCAATGAATGGTAGATCAAACGACAAATCGAAAATTTCTCCACAAAAGGCTATATGAGCATTTTCTTGATTTTGAGATGAACAATCAACCCAATTAAATTCATTGCATATTGTTATGATTTCAAATTCTTTTAAAAGTAAACTAAATTTCCATGTGTATGGTACGAAATAGAGAATGTCAGGTCTTGATTTATTTGACCAATCACTGATCATATCTTGAAAAAATTCTTTGTGTGAATAAACTAAATTAGCTGTAGCTTTACAACCTGTCAAATTCAAAGTCCATTCTTGTTCATCATTCCATATTATGGGATAATGGCATTTTACAACAAATTCTAATGTTTCGCTTTCCACTAAACTTCGGTATTGCAGGCTTGTAGTTGCCTCAAGATGCAGTAACTGTCCAGTAATTTTAGTTGTATATCCATTCTGTAAAACTATCCATGGCATTGTGATTTCTAAATATGAACCAGGCCCAATATTAACATGAACAGCATTAGTTTCTTTATTTTTACTAAACAAAATGTCAATGGTTGCCTCATTCAATGTGGATAAGCGCACATCAAATGATTGAACCTGTCTTTTGTCACCTGGAACTGGAGCTTTTGTAACTTTTAATGGCTGATAATCATTAGGAAAGAAGAATTTGAATAAATGTTCCCTCTGTCGATCAGCCCATGGTCCATAACTAAAATCTGTCCCTTTTCCACACTTTATATCAATACCCCAAATAGGTGGCATTGCTTCAACCATATCCCCGTTCACTAATCTTATCATTTCTGGATGTTCGGGTACAACCCCTGGTTCGTCCATGTAATAATAAAGTTCCATATTATTTGAACTCAAAACAACAAAACCTTCTCCCATGTATCGAGGTGGCTCATCTACCATTCCAGTATATTTAGGACTTGGAGCCAGAATAACTTTGAAATTTTCTGCTTTGCACTTTGTAAAATGCATAAAATGATCATGTCGCGAAGCTGCAGGTTTGGTGGAGTACACAAAATGAGCTTCCTCAACAGTTATTGATAAAGTAGTAGGTACTAAACAATTACCAAACACTAATCTACCCTGAAAATATTAATTTTTTAATAAACTTATTGTTGAAAATAAATTCTTATGATTTACTTACAGTACAGATATCCAATTTAATAACTGGTATTAAATCTCTCCATGTTCTTGCTATCACGTAAGCTTCTTTCTTTCTAATATTATCTACATGTCTGGATACATCTATGGTGGTTGATTGTTGTCTTTTTGCTTTAGTATTTTTTCTTTTTGCCGCAGTATCCTGGTCATCCATAGTGTGAATCACTTCTTCTGAGAACATTTGTGGTGTAAGGCCAAAAGTTTTTTCCAATTGTGCATACATTTGACAACGATTATAACAATGTAGTTCAAATCCATTTAACATAACAGAGAGGCGAGTATCAGAATGTGACAAATCTGAAAAATGAATAATTTTTTATGTTATTATTAAGATCATTTAAAACCAACTTAAGGAATCCTAGCAAATTAAATTACTACAAAATTAAAAATTAAATTTTTTACACACACACACATTATCATGTTCACATAAGTCACAATACGTGTTTATATGCACATGTATATGCATGAAATTGTTTAAAGAAATAATTAAACGATAATGTTAATTCAAAAACATGTTTAATATTAGAAAACAATATTGGCATTTCTTATACTCCATGTAACATGTTATTGATGGCTAAAATTCATAATTTTTATTTTTTCACATACTTATATATTATCTTATCTATTATCACTATTATATTCTGCTTTAAAACAATTATATTCAATTGGATAAGAAAAACTGTTTTAACATATTATGACTCGTAGCAGATAAATAAAACATAATGTAAAAATATAAAAATTGTTTTATAATTTTTACAGTGACTTGAGTGATTTTAATAGTTTAATTTGTTAAAATCAACTTGCCCTCAGAAACATCCTTTGGAACATAACTTCTCCACCACCTAAATATAAGATACCCATCTTGCACTCTGACACTATAATCTGTTGTAATATATGCTACATCCCGGAACATTATTTTGCCACTAAGTGCACATAACGTAAAAGATCCTTCAATGAAAAATAACAAAATGTTTACAGTTATATTAGTAATATCAAATCTTTAGATGACTACTATACCTACCAATTTTAAAATATGAATCTTTCCCAATAAAACGATTCAATAATTTTGTTAAAATATATCCAATAACACGGCTGTTATAATAAGCTATATAAATAACCCAAGAAATTGTTGATACAAGAGAACAGAGTAGCCAAATAAAATTACTATCCATTTTAAGATTATCAAGATTAACATGATCGGAATAATTCCAGTATGCAGGAGATACCTCCACTAAAAATGGAGGAAAGGTAGTAAATACTAAGTCTCCCATTGTTTTGATTACAATATACTTTTAATGAAAATAAAGCTGATGTCTAGTTTTATCATCACACTCTGAAAACATAGAAAAATATACCATAATTAAGTCAATAGTTTAATCTGAAACATTATCAGAAAAGCTAGTGATGAACATATTATAACAAATAATAAAATTATTAAAAGTAATTTATCATCATAATATGAATACCTATCAGTTCAAAAGTAATCTTGTCATTTTCATTTTCTAATAAACTTCTTCACATGTTGTATATTTGTATATCTTGGTAGTCATGGTACTTTATATGTAACAATATTGATATAATTTTAACGTAATAAAGCTGATAAAATAAAAAAAGTACATCATAATCCTGAGTTTTATCATAAAATTTCCAAATCGGCATCATTAGTCAAAAGAAAACATAACTAAACTGGGAATGCAGGAGTTATCATGAGTCAAATATGATTATGAATCTATTACTGCTATGTATAGAAGGATGGAATGCATTTGAACAAGCAAGTTGTAATCTGTGTGGACTTGTGTAGTAGTTTCTCGTTATTGACGACAGACTTATATGTGGTCTAGGAAGTTTTTGGGTGCTTTCAATTTGCATGCTGGTCCAAATTTTATAGATGGCATACAAGTCTATAGCCTATTACAACAAAGTACAAGCAACATATAACTTGAAGAATATGGTTCCAGCGGTGAAAATTTTGTGGACAACATACAAGTTTGTTGTTGATAACAATAGTCCATGAACCATAACCAGCTTACAGAATTCTGTCCCAATATACACTAGTTATACAATGCTCTATGCTTACATTTAATTCATTTGTATACAGATCAACAATACAATATAAAAGTAATAATTATATAGTACAATTATGCGTGTCTTATGTATCTTGAAGATTCATCTTACGGGCTTTACATTTTTTAGGTTAAATCTTTTAGGTTTATATAATTTACACTAAAAATAAAAGTAAGTTGTTTTTGCATGAGTTCCAAGCAAGGAATACTATAAAAGAAACTAAAAAGTACGGATATGTAAAGTTATATAGATGATGCTGCCAAGCATAAACTGATGTTTTGATACTCAGATATACTGATATAACCTATGCCTGTTGAAAATAAATATATGTATTTTTAATATGTACTAAAAACTTGTATTCTACTTGGAAATACTTATTTAAATTATATGATTATCTGAGATTGGCTATTTTAAATATATTAAACATAACTTAAAGTATTTGTTATGGCCATAAATCGAAATACTGTAAGGATAATAACAACATTTGTGACGAAATCAATAACTTATATTTATATTTAGAGTCTGTCTCCGCGGCCGATAGCGCGTACGCGAAAAGATATCTAGCGCACGCGAAAAACAATTATATTGCGCGCGCGAAAGTAATAAATAGCGTACGCGAAAAACAACAAATAACGTACGCAAAAATTAAGGTTAAAAGTATTATGTATACTGCATAGGTGCGGAAACTTTTGACTGCAGCAGACGCTGTTCTGTGTGAAAATTTGTGAAAATCTTTGTGAAAATTTTCGCGTACGCTATTTGT
>JAZHPH010000250.1:0-24663 GCA_037356405.1 Nasonia oneida | reverse complement strand
CTAAAAAATAGGGGATGCTACCCTTACTCTTCAAATCGTCATGAAATACTTGCTCTTTTTGTAAGAAATAACCTCCAATTTGTTTCATTGAAAAATATTAATTTTAAGCCGAGATATTAAAAAAAAACGCTTTTTGGGGGTTAACGTTAGGGGAGGTTTTTCCCCTTAAAAGTGAAAATTAGCCGATAAAAAAAAAACGTGTCTCTTATTTTTTTATGTTCTACAACATATATGAAAATCATCAAAATCGGTGAGTTCGGGTTGGGTACCTTTCCTTGTTAGTATTGAATAATCTAAAACCAGTCTGAAGATGTAGATGATAGTGCAGAATTTACAAGACACATGTAAAAGTCATACCTGTAAATAATAAATTGTATTATTAAGGGATTATTAAAAGGTGAAGTAGGTCATGAAAGTGATCTTTATTTTGAGATCATTACATAATTATATTAACAAGAAATACATATTTTATATGTCAGCTGCTAATAATACTGAAAAGTGACCTTTCTATACGAAAATTCAGACCCTTATCTGCAACAGAACAAAAGATTTATGATCAACCAATTTAAAAATTTTGACAATCAAAGACAATAGTGGTTTAACTTTTTAGAATATTCAATGAACACTGAGCAACTTGAAAGTTTTTAAATACTAGAAACACATTATTTACTCTTTTTTTCATAAATGAAATCAGCATTCGATGCATACTAAACTGGTTTGATCCATGTAATCCAGACATGAATGAGTGTCTGTAATGGTTTGCTGGAGTTTGTCCGTGGATGATGGCATAAATAATGCGTACTTTTCTACTGTTGACAATACACTCCGACTGTATGTGAGGAAAATACTTTTATCATTAGAGGGTATATTCCCAAACTTAATAATATTCTTAAATTTTAGTTACTTCTCTGAATTACTATATGTAGGACAAGAGCCCACAAAACCAATGTACCGTAAAATTCATTAAAAAATTATTGATGGTATTGTATATATATAGAGTAAACTTAGAGAAAGTGCAAAGATGTTTACTCAAAGATAGGTTCATTTTGAATGACAGTTATTATTTGCAATCAATAATATGAAGTTGCATGAAAAACAATAGAACTTAAAAAGAACGTTAATTGAAATATACTACATTTCCTCCCTCCTTTATAAAGATTTCTTTTTTATTAATTAATTATCATGGTGGAGAGTAAATAGTTCGTCATTTGCGTATCCGAGATGATCGTCGAATCGGCGGTGTGTTTGGAATGAAAAATGACTGTTCTTGAGGTAAACGTTCAGTACGTTGATCTTGAGTTTGAAACGGAAATTCTTCTTGAAGAGTTGCAGAGGTATACAGATTTTGGAATGAATCATTTACAATATGTATAAGAGGTGCATGTGATGTTGAGGATTGAGCTTCCGTTGTAGTCGTAGATATCTCAACACTTAAAGTTGGTAAAGATTTTGAAATTAAAGATTCTTGAGTTGACGTAGCTTGTATAGTCGGTGATTCTTTAAACGACACAGTCTAAGAAATCAAAGGAGCCTTATATGATGGTATAATTACTTCAGTATTTACTTCTTGTTGTGCACTCATAGATCTTGGAGTTACGTTATTTTTGTAAAATCAAGTACGACGTCGTGTGCGAAGTGGTGGAAAGCGTTGTCAATTTAGCACCAATTTTATCTTCAAAAAAATGTTACTCTTTCTGGTTTCTTTCTTGTTTCTTCCCCTTCCTCTGATTTTTTTGTAAAAGCACAAATTTGATCGACGTGTCGTTTATACTTTTTATCCATGTAACTGATTTCATAATGTAGATCTCCTAGACGAGAATCAATTTGTCCTGGAATCCATTTAACTAATTTTAGATTACCGGAAAGAAAATAAACATGTTCAAGTAGTTTAAATTCTCGGTACGTATTGATAAAATCAGCTTGATGTTTCTCAGAAATCTTCTCGTTGATAGATTCGGAGTCGAACAAGATCTAATCGTGTGCGAATGTTTCGTTTTAAAAATAATAAAGCAGGTGGTTGTCCAGTAGTTGAATGAGGAGCTTTTCTATATTGTCTCACGAACTCATTTAAGTTCCGTTGCAAAGAACCTTGTGTCGTATCCATTTTAAATAAGGCTCTTTTTGTTGTACATACGCATTTTTCTGCTTGACCATTTGTCGAAGGGTGATAAGGAGCAGTAAGTTTGTGATATTTCATTCTACTTATCTTGAGAAATGTTTCAAACTCATCTGAAACAAATTGACGGCCATTATCTGAAACAACAATGCTAGGTACACCATAAGTAGCGAATAACTGATCGAGAATATCCATTGTAGCAGTGCTAGTACTGGAACTTGTGACCTTGACTTCAAGCCATTTACTATAAGCATCAGTGATAACTAGAAGCATCTTACCAGCTACTGGTCCAGCGTAGTCTATATGGATACGTTCCCATGGGCCTTTAGGATATTTCCAATGATGTGTGTTGAATTTAGGAGGAGCATGAGCATGCTTAGCACACTCAGCACAAGATTTAGCAATAAGTTCAATATCTGCATCAATTCCTGGCCAGTAAACAAATGATCGTGCCTAACCTTTCATTTTGACAATGCCCAAATGCACCAAATGAATGTCGTTTAAAATTGCTTGACGAAGAGACGATGGAATCACAACTCGATGTTCAAAAATCAAGCAATTTGAAGATAGACCATAAGAAGACTCAGACGCTTTGTATCCACGACGAGATAGATCTTGACCAGCTTCGAGTAGTTGAATAATTTTACCTAGGTTAGAATCTTTACGAGTTTCCTTCGCAATCCGCTCTGCTCGTACAGTAAACTGATTGATCTGGTTGATAATAAATGTGTCAAAAGAATCAAGTTCTGTAATTTCTTCAATAGCGTCAACCGTCAAGGTTTAGGTGCATCACGAATTGCCTTAATGTGAGAATCAGATTTATGAATGCCTTGTGTATCTAGTTTATGGCCCAAATATTCTACAAAATTTGTAGCGAAAACACATTTACGTCAATTCAGACGAACGCCATTTTCAAGAAGACGGATCAAACACGTTTACCTCTGAATTGTAGACCTGTGTCAGCCATGCTTCGGAGGTGTAGTGGCCCTGTTGTTGGCCTGAAGACTCGCCTCTGGATTGACCTTGTCCTCTACCTCCTTGACGGCCTCGGTAGTTTCCTCTATTAAAGCCTCTGTTGTAGCCTTTGTTGTAGCCTCGTTGATTACCTCATTGATTTTGGCTGGAGTGAGCACCTCTTCCCCGGTTGCTTTGCTGCTGTGGTCTCGTGCATTGTCTACTGTGGTGACCGGTTTCGCCACATGTATAGCATTTTCCTTTGGTTTGTACCGCAAAGGTACTGACGTTGGTTTTATTATCAGACTCTGGTTGAGTCATATTTTTCTCCTTGATCTTTGACTTGACGTAGTCTACTGTTCTTTGATCCTCTGGGATAACATCTATAAAATCTCCGATATAGCTGTAGCTTGGTGGCAAGGCTCTGATTAAATATTTCAACTTTTCAGTATCTTCTAGTTTACCACCAGCCGTTTTGAACTCGTTTGTAACTTTTTCGAATTCTACGAAAAAATCTTCAACTGATTTATAGTTATTAGGTTAATTTCCTCAATTTTACTTTTGCATATTATTTGCAGGGCTGTAGACTGTCACAAATACATCTTATAATGTTGTACTTATAGTGTTTGTATGACGTTCTAATATATATATATATATATATATATATATATATATATATATATAAAAAGAAAATTTGGTTGTGCACGAATAAACAGAATGAAACGAGCATGGCAAGTGACGTAGTAATTATCTTGAGAGTTGTTCTTTGCTTCATTACGATTAAATATAATAAACTTGACTTTGTTTGATTGATCTCAGTTCTTTTCTATCTATAAATGCGGAATATATCAAACTCGCCTAACCTTTTACCTTTTTAAGACTTAATTTTTTTTAGAGAGTTCAATCCTTTTTTTAAAATTGTTTAGAGTATTTCATATTCAAAGTCGTAAAAATAAAATATAAGCATCTGTAGCACCATTCGACCACATCTTTTTTGTAACATTTTTATTACTAAGATGAAATCACTGATTGTTGTAATATACATCACCCTCGAATTATTTCTACACCTAGACACCAAAAACCACGGTGCGAATTACCCAGACCTCGCCATCGGCCACCCTGTACCTCTAGACACCTTCCTCGAATGATTTTTACACCTAGACACAAAAAAACACGGAGCGCGCCACCTAGACCTTGTCATCGGCTACCCTGGCAAGCTGTTACAGCTCCAGAATGCAGAGTATGCACTGGCAACCTCTTAATTCCAAATATGGTAATATATTATTATATTTTCTTGAGAAAGCAATTCTCATCTGTATATAGCTTTCCGGCCAACTTTACGGTCCTAGCACTTCTTGCGGCTAACTTAACGGTCCTTTTACATTTCGGGCTGAAGAAGAAAAACGTAATTTTAGCATTTGTGGATTATACACTCACATATTATAAAAATAAGCAGCCTTTTCACTAATATTTTTGTTGGAAATCATAGTTTAGCTCAGAAAACATACTAATAAGCCAAAAAATCTTACGAACAGTAACAATAAGCATTTTTGTCTGTATCATGAAAAATCCGAACACCAATATAGAAGTAAATAGTGTCACGGGCGCCGCGGCTTCGTCTGCTTCTCAAACTCGCCTTTATGGCACTACCGCGCCACTTGATAGAACGAAAAGTCCTGTAAACAGATATGGAAATCCAGTAACTCATTTCATTTATGTAAATCACATTGATGCAAATGTACCGAATACATTTGAGGAGGCGTTAAACTCAAATGAATATAAACAATAGAAAATTGCGATGGACTCCGAAATTAATAGTCTAAAGAAAAATAATACTTGGTAAATTGTTGAAAGACCAAAAGATAAAAAGGTCATTGATGTTAAATGGGTTTTTAAAAGAAAAAACAATAATGTATATAAAGCAAGACTAGTTGCTAGAGGTTTCCAACAAAAAAAATACATTGATAATATCTATTCACCTGTAGGTAAAATGTAAACTTTGAAAATTGTATTGTCATGCAGCTGCAAAAATAATTTGTACATAGAACAAATGAATGTAGAAACAGCCATTCTGAAAGGCTATGTTAAAACAGAAGTATATATCAACAAACCTAAAGGTTATGAAACGGGAGACAATAAAGTTTTCAAATTGCATAAGGCACTCTATGGACTCAGAGAAAGCCCAAGAGCTTGGTATAATTGCTTTAATAAATTCATGGAAAGTTTAAACTTTGTTAGAAGTAATTATGATTATTGTTTATATATAAATAATACAACCAAAGATACAATATACATACAAGTCTTTGTAGATGATCTTTTAATTTGCTGCACAGATAAAAACAAAATAAAACAAGTAAAATCTAGTATAATGAAAAGATTTGCAATGAAAGATATGGGAAAAGTTTGTCAATACATTGGTATTGATATTGATTACATTGACAGTAGAGATAAATTGACTTTGAGTCAGACTAAGTATATTGAATCTTTAGCTGCTAAATATAATCTAGAAAATGCCAAACTATATAATACTTCAATGGAGACAAACTAAAAATTAGGTCAAGCTAACGAAATCGATGAAACAATTAAGTATAGAAATCTGATTGGCGAATTATTATATATAAGGTCAGGCACAAGGCCAGATATATCATACAGCGTAAATTATTTAAGTCGATATCAAAGCTGCTTTGATCAAACTCACTATAAGTATGCAATGCGAGTCTTAAAATATTTGTACAAAACTAAAGACTTAAAACTAACATATTGTGATAATGTAAAAAGCGAAATACTAGATTGTATGGTAGATTCCGATTTCGCAGGTGACAACATAGATAGAAAATCCACAACCGGATACGTAATTAGATTATTTGGAAATGTACTCTTTTAGAAAACCCACAAACAAGGTGCGGTAACAAAATGTTCGACATTTGCAGAATACGTTGCTCTATCTCTATCTAAACTTGTTAACTGAATCTTTCGATATAGATTTATATGATCCTACAACTATATACGAAGATAATTCAGGAGCAATCGCGATCGCTAAATTCGGAAATTTTACTCCAAACTCAAAGCACATCGAAGTGCAATATCATTATATAAATAAAAGTTACGAAATGGGCGAAATCGACATTGTAAAAGTTGACTCAAAATGTAATCTAGCAGACATCTTACTTACCGTATTTTCAATGGAATTTTTAATAGTAATTAATTATTTATTTACAAAAGTTGTAATTAATCTATAAATTAAATACAAATAAATATGAAATATTTTAAATCAAAACTAATTATTATTTAAATTTTGAACTTATTTTTGTAACAATTTTATATAGTTATTTACATTAATTTTTTTATTCATAGTTTACACTAATAATTTAGTTATGAGTTTTGTTGTATATTTTTATATTTTTCGAAGTTTTTGCTCATTATTGAATAATTTTAAATAGGTCGATTCGATAGAGGTGTACCTCACCGATTTTGATCATTTTGTGATATGTTGTAGTACTCGAGAAAATATTAGACACGTGTTTTTTCTTACGTGCTAACTCGTCGATTTAAGGGGTGAAAATCACCCTTGAAGTTTACCCCCAAAAACAGGTTTTTTCTAATATCTCAAAAACTATTTGTAGTTTTTAAATAAAATCAACGCCAAATTCTTTATTATAAAAAGACGCTACTGTAGGCACAATTTTTACCCCGAAGGGTGTCAAACCCTGTTTTTTTAGGGGTAAATGTGCAATTTTTCGCTATTTTTTCAATATAAAATTGATCAAATCGGCTAGATTTGGTTGAAAATAGCACTATCATCAAGAAAATAAGAAATTAAAGTTGACGCGTTTCGAGATTTTCGAAGAAAAATTTTTTTTCTTGATTGTTTTACCCTTGAGGTTATTTTGTTATTTTATCCTTAAATAAAAAATTATATTCTTGAATTATTTTTAAATTTTTTAAATTTATTTGCATATTTACACCTTTACTGTATATTTTTTAATTTTTAATAAAACAACATTGAATATCGATGAAAATTATTTCATTTTACAATGAATTATTGCAGGTTTGAAATAAATTAAAATTTTGAACTCTTGTGTAATAAATTTTATTTCGAATACATTCTACCAGAGATTAGAGGAGAGATTGCCGATGAGCATGGGCGAAAGCGTGCCGTGCGATATACAGTCGTAAGCTAGCGTCGCCCTGCGGTTTTCGCTCCGAACTATACGCATCTAGAAGCAGCGGAGGAGAAGTAGGGGCGGCCGTACGCAACTAGCTTCTCCACCAGCAGCAGCGGCGAGGGGGGAAGTAGAGAGTACACAATCACATCGCGGCACGGCAGAGCATATAGGAGAAATAGCATAAGCGGCGGTAACTGTCAAGGATTCAGGCTTACGCGGTGAATATGATCCATAAACAATTAACTCTAAGACCTTAATGTCAGTGGCCATGATCGTCTTTATGAAATCAACCTTCATAATTAAAAACTTCAATTTTTTAGACGGATTATGGTTAAGCCGACACAAACACGTTAAGCTTAAGTTTAAACAAAGCTAAATTAAACTAACAAGCCAGCCTCTCGATAAACATATGCTACTTTCAGTTTTCATACACCAACGACGATCGTGGCGGCGCGGTCTACGTTGTTGCTTGGTATTTATATACACTCGAGTTCGTGTCCAAGGTTCGGCAAATTTTTTCTTTTTTTTATTTGCTTATAAAATGTTTATAATGCGTAAAAACAATAAGAATAGTATATTTCGATACAAGTGCGCAAAAGTTGATTCTATACGAGTCGTAACGTTCACTAACAAGGAAGGGTCCCCAGGTGTACCTCACTGATTTTGATAATTTTGTGATATGTTGTAGTACTCGAGAAAATATTAGACACGTGTTTTTTCTTACGTGCTAACTCGTCGATTTAAGGGGTGAAAATCACCCTTGAAGTTTACCCCCAAAAACAGGTTTTTTCTAATATCTCAAAAACTATTTGGAGTTTTTAAATAAAACCAACGCCAAATTCTTTATTATAAAAAGACGCTACTGTAGGCACAATTTTTACCCCGAAGGGTGTCAAACCCTGTTTTTTTAGGGGTAAATGTGCAATTTTTCGCTATTTTTTCAATATAAAATTGATCAAATCGGCTAGATTTGGTTGAAAATTGCACTATCATCAAGAAAATAAGAAATTAAAGTTGACGTGTTTCGAGATTTACGAAGAAAAATTTTTTTCTTGATTTTTTTACCCCTGAGGTTTATAACGAGCTGACTATCGTACTCTCGTTATGTCTCTCTCCCTCAGTACAACACATATATATACATATGTATAAATATATATTATGTACATTCTTTCAGCAGCAAGGTAAGTGAGAGAGCAGAAGATCCAGCGTGCGAACACAGAGAGAGAGAGAGAGAGAGAGAGAGAGAGAGCCACGCGCGTGCCGCGAGAGGGAGAGTGGGAGAAAGCCCACGCTGTTCTCGCCGCCGCGTCCCGCGCGAGATAAGTACGATTCGTTCCGCCGAAGAGTACAGTCGAACGTTTTCGCTTTCTTCCTTGTGTCGGGAACCCTCGTGAACTTTGCGTACGCGAAACCCGCGAGATTGCCTCTAGCAAGGTGTGTCGCCGGTATTACCACTCTGAGTGTAACTTCACGCCGTGTGTCCGTTACGAGCTGAGCGACCGCTGCCGCTCGTCTTCCCGCCGTAGTCGGACGTACACTCAAGGCCACGAGGCATCTGCTCTGCTGCCCAGCGAGGGCCCCGGTCATCCGCTTACGCCGTTCAAGACGAGCCACGAGGCATCCGAGCGAGACTGCACGGAAGCGAATGTAAGTACCTGCTCGATCGCTGATCTCTCTCTCTCTCTCTTCATTAGGCTTCGCTTTGTCTCTCTCTTGCCTTGTGCCGCTACTGTATTTGGCTGGTTATACAATACACGAACATAAACCTAAACTTCACCTGCTCTTTGTGATTTTACGCCTGACTCTCTGCCTTTTCCCCGCGCTCACCCCTCTGGAATATGCGTTTACTTCATCCGCGATTAAGCTACGCAGCATAAGCACTCACGACGCCTCCACGGGCTCACGTGTACAAGGACGAGCACGTACTGCATACTGCGCTACGGGCCAGGCATCGTATAGCCTTCAAGAAGCCTGCTACGAGCTGCTGCATCAATTCCTCTCGATACTCTTTAGATCAGTATACTCGTTACTGATCCTTTATACACGGTAGTAAGCACCGTTATATTTGGCGCCCATACGTTTCGGGACTATTTAATTGTAGAATAATTGAATAGTTGAACTATTCAATTGTAACAGTAACTGCGTAGTTTTCGCGAGCGCGAGAGGAATTTTCGAGAGCGAGCGCGTGTGTTTACAAGTTCGGATTATAAGCGCCGGAGTTGCTCCGCTAAGCGCGCGCGACCCTACGTGTTTACACTCGCGAGAGTCAGGTAGCGGCGAAAAGTAAACAGGGAGAACACTTTCCAGCGCTCTAAAATTTTATCGTTGTGATAATTTAAGCGTGGAATTTTAGAATATTTGAAACTCGAATTTTCGACTGTACTACGGCCCGGAATATTCCGCCGAGCAGCCGTACATTACGTGTATTGCCGTCGCGCTTGATACGGCTACGGCAAACGGCGTGTGCTACAGAGCTTATATATACTCTGTCACTATTACGTTTAATCGTTTATATTAATATTGTTTATTTATTTAACTGTTTAAAATTAATTTACCCTCGTTATATTTGTTGCATTTTGTGCGTGCGTTCCCTTGTCACGTTCAACTGTACCCTCGACAAATCGATCCAAAATTTTTTTTTAGAAAATTATGAATTGCGTGAAATTTTTTTTTTATTTGCATTGGAAATTTTTTTAAATTGACTTGAAAATTTTTGAATTTCGAATTTAAAAAAAAAACATTAAGAAGCATTAAAATAAATTCGAAAAATGGCGTCAAGTTGGACTATCGCGACTATCGCTGATTTGACGATTTTTAAAGAAAACGTAGATGTTAGAATACGTGACTGGATTCAGAATTTGTCGAGTATAGAAGTAGACGATGCGTTAGAACACTTAGAATTACATACAAACGGTACGCTATTTGAGCGAGCGAATAGACTGTTAAGAAGACTCCATGGCAACTACAGCGCTGAAGATTTTAAAATAGATAGCAATTCAGAAGAAGATATAGCTAGAAGAGATGATTTATGCTTGACCTTCGTACAGTCACCAAGCTTCCCAGAAGAATTGAGAAATGACGTCCTTGCAGTAATTGAGGCAGAGGAAGAACTTGAAAATGGCCTGCAAGAAAACGCGCAGCTACCGTCAAGCTCGCCACATGATAACCAAAAGGCTAGGGACAGGTCACTTACAATGACTATCGACTCAAGCCAACAAACACGCATGGAAGCTAACTTAATAAACTTGGAAACGCCACGAGGGCCGATGCTCCATAGCTCTCCATGCTTACATCAGTGCCTACAGGCGCACATTATAGCAGATCAGCTGGCGCACAAGTTAAGCTAACCTCCACAACGCCGCAGGGCATATCCAAGACAAGTCAAAATATGGATCCGCCTTTAGTCCGCACAGTTTTGCCAAGCGGTGAGGTTCAATTCATCCAGGTGGCGGTAGCTACTGAACTGCGAAGAGCTTGGATATCGGAGGCTGAACTGCAGAAAAATCAATTGGAGATGAATAATTACATCTCCGAGCAAGCAGAAAAAGACCAGACTCAATCATCAAAAATTGTTGACTTAGAAAATATAATACAGGATCTTCAACAACAGCTAAAGAATGTAGTCTATAATGCGCAACAACAAGTAGCTGAAGATGCGCTACGCAATAGAGCAAACCGTAGCGCGAAAAGCGTCCAATTTCAAGATACGTTTGACTTAAATTATTACGATATCTCGGGTCAAAACAGTAAGCACAATTTAAACGAAATAAAACCTCTAAACGCACACGCCCCGATATTTCACTCCACAGCTAAGGGTTATTGCTTGAATGCTCCTACAGTAACATGTGCATTCCTACCTAGGTTTTCTCCCACAGGCGCTCAGCAGCATTCTAACGTCTGCTTCCCGGCCGCATCCGTCTCTAGTCAGCCCGTATGCTCGAGCTGGGACGGGGGCGGGGGGGGGGGGGGGGGGGGGTTGGCCTCAGCCGAGCAAGAATTCGCTCTCGCAGTTGAATCCTCGTGCGACTTACCCGACTACGGGAGTTGCGCCATACGACACCTGGTATAATTCGGACACCGTTCGTCCGAGAACCAAGAATCTTGGTAAAACTGTTCGAGAATGGAGGTTAAAATTCTCAGGCGACAAAGGAGTGAGTATCGAGGAATTTTTGGAGCAAGTCGAGGAGAATAGACGCTTAGATAATATTACCGACGAGGAGCTTTTAGACTCCATGGTCCCCATGTTCGAGAAACCTGCACTATTCTGGTATCGTACTTTGAGGCCTTCGTGGCAAACGTACCAAGATTTCAAGAGAGCTGCTCTCAATAATTATAGCAGGACGAAAAGGAATAAGCGAAGTCTGGTGGTCGAAGCTCATCTACGCACACAAGGTGCAGACAAGCCAGTGAGAGACTATATAGTCTCCCTCCTCACGGTTTTAAGCCGATTTGACCAGCCATAGGATCCGCAGGACCAAGTAAATCTAGTCATCGACAATATGCTCCCGAAGCTTAAAAAGAAGATGAAGATTTACAGGGGAAGACTTACCAATACTCAAGAACTCCTCGACAAAGCTCAAGAAGCAGAAGACGACGAAGACGGCCAGTGTAGGCCGCCGCCTCCAGCGGAGCAGAGCATGCTGCCGGAAACAGCTTATAGGCCTGCTAATAAAGCCTCCAAAGCCAAGCCGGCCAGCGTTGCCTCGTTGGATGCGAAGTTATCGTCTCTGACGGAAGAAGATCTGAAGAAGCATTTTGAGAAGTTTTTCCGGAAGAAGACAAGAGCTAAGCTCTCCCAGCCGCAACACGTCAAGCGCAGGGAAAAATTCTCCACAAAAGGAATCTTCCTCGACCGAAGAGGAAACGCCACCTAAACAAGGAACGGGTGACAGCCATCGAGCGTCAACTCGCGGCGGCGGCTGAGGTCGTGGAGGAAAACGTAGTAGAGGCGGCTGGCAGCGGGGAGGTAATCGAACAGAGGCGATTACTCCCAAGTCTGATAAAAATAGGGACAAACCGGCAGGACCTGAATGCGATAGAATTCTCTGCTGGAATTGCAGCTGGCCAGGGTACACTAAGTTCTCCTGCCCAGAGTGTGCAAAAGAATTGTCAAAAAACGAGAAAGAGAGCGAGTAGACAAGGTCCCTACCGCTCTAGAGGATCCGCGGACCTTCAACACTAAAAGCGTAACAGGAGTAGCGCAAACACTACACGGCACGGCGAGTGACTCATCGCTAGCCACGAGTAGCTCGACCGATGTGGAGGTGTCTTGCGATGGAGGTACTGTACCTAGCGCTTTAGTAGAGAAGTACCCACGGTGGTGGTTAGCCGTAGGGGTTGGCCAATACAAATTAAGAGGACTCTACGACACTGGAGCCTCGCGCACAGTCCTCGGCCCCATAGGCATATCGCTCGCTGCTTCATTAAATTTGCGAGTACGACCTCATGTGGGCCCCGGGGCTAGAGCAGTCGACGGTCATTATGTCCCCATAGTGGGTAGCGTCAGATTGCCCTTCACTGTAGGAGGGACAACTCATTCAATCGATGTTCTTATTTTGAACGAAGTCGATACTGAATGCACCTTGGGTGCAGACTTCCTTCGCGCATTTTCGACGATGCTTGACCCAGTAGCAAATAAGCTACTGCTCCAAGGCACAGATGTAGAGATACCGGCCGTTCTCTCGTCTATGCGTGCTGAGGAGCTTTTGTCGTTCGCCTCTCTCGGAATTGAAGCAATTACCGCTGAGCAATGCTTAGAAATCGATGATCTAATGAAAGAATTGCTACCCGATCCTTCCTGTGAGCAACTAGGCTGCACAGATTGGATTCATCATGATATTGACATTGGCAGTGCTCGCCCAATTAAACAGCGGTATTAGCCTGTTTCGAAAATTTTAGAGGACGAGATGCATGAGCAAGTGCACAAGATGCTCCGTGCCGGAATAATTAGGAGGTCCCGAAGTAATTGGTCCAGTCCAGTGGTTATGCTACGGAAGTCCGACGGCAGCTTTCGCTTCTGCGTCGACTACCGTAAGGTTAATGCTGTGTCAAAAATAGCTGCGTACCCGCTTCCTTATATGGACATGATACTGCGGAAAATACAGCACGCTAGATATATAACGGCGTTGGACTGCTCAGGAGCATTTTTACAAATACCTCTTACCGAGCGATCCACCCCGATCACTGCCTTCACCGTACCTGGACTTGGTTTGTTTCAATTCGTCAGGATGCCATACGGCCTTGCAGGAGGGCCGGCTACATTTCAGATGTTGGCTGACAGATTGATCACCCCAGAAATGGAGCCGCATACTTTCGCATATCTAGACGACATTATTATTGCGACAGATACTTTCTCAGATCACATAAAGTGGCTGACTTTGATCCTGAAGCGGATAAATGAAGCTGGTCTGACAATAAATCGCAAAAAGTCTAAAATTTGCATGTTCGAAGTGCGATATCTCGGTGTGCTTGTGAATCGCGAGGGCTGTCGCCCAGATCCAGAACGAGTTCAACCTATCGTTGAGTACCCGGCTCCCAAGAATTTAAAGCAGTTGCGCAGATTTCTCGGGATGGTCTCGTGGTACCGAAAATTTTTAGAAGATTTTGCCACACTATGTGAACCGCTCACTGCGCTCACCCGCAAGAATGTTAAATACGAGTGGAAAGATGAACAATGGGCAGCTTTTGAACAAGTAAAAGCTTTAATTGCGACCGCCCCAGTTTTAGCAAGGCCTGACTTCAGCGCTCCATTCATCATCGAATGTGATGCCAGCGATACAGGGCTTGGTAGCGTTCTCTTGCAGCGCATTGATGGCGAGGATCGCGTGCTCTGCTTTGCGAGCCGCGTCTTGTCTGCTACAGAGCGAAGGCTATCGGTGACTGAGAGGGAATGTCTCAGCGTAATTTGGTCCATCGAGAAATTCCGACCTTACATTGAGGGTTACCATTTCACTGTAGTAACGGATCACCATAGCTTAGTGTGGCTTCAAAATTTAAAACATCTGAATGGAAAATTAGGTCGTTGGTCTCTGTGTCTTCAGTCGTATGATTTCGATATTGTGCACCGTAAAGGGAAGGACAATGTTGTCCCCGACGCACTTTCTCGCATGTATGAGACCGACGAGGACGAAACGGCTGTAATAGCATCTCTCTCCGTGGATGAGTCTATCAAGGACCCCTGGTACTTGAAAAAGGTGAAGCAAGTCGTCGAAGACCCTACGGCACATCCCTTTTGGAAAATCACCGGCGGACGGCTTTACCATTACCGCCCTGATCCGACAGTACATGACTTACTGGGACAAGATGAAGATGCTTGGAAGCTCGTAGTACCTCGTGAACAGTGCGAGAGGATCCTTGCAGAGTACCACGATGAGCCTGTCTCCGGACATCTCGGAAGATTTACGACTCATCAAAGGGTGGCACTCCGGTACTACTGGCCAAATATGTACAAAGACACAGCTCATTTCGTACGAAATTGCCAAATTTGCCAGCAAGTCAAGGTTGAGCAACTTGCTCCCGCAGGACTTACGGGCAAACACTTGGTTACACGCCCTTGGGAGATAGTCGCAGGCGACCCTATGGGACCTTTCCCAAAGTCCCCCCGAGGTCATGAACACCTATTAATTTTCATCGATTTATTTACGAGATGGATAGAATGCATCCCTATTAGAAAGGCGAATGCAAAAACCATCAAGCGAGAACTGAATCTGCGAATTTTCTTGAGATTCGGGATTCCCGATCGATTTTTGTCAGATAATGGCAGTCCATTTTAAAACAAGCATGTCGACAACTTTTTGAAAACACATGGAGTGTACCACGGCACCAGTGCTCCCTATTCGCCTAAATCCAACCCGACCGAGCGTGTGAATCACACTATCAAGACCATGATTGCCGCGTTCATCGAAACCAAGCATACTACTTGGGACGAGCACATTCCAGAATTTACGTTTGCATACAACACCGCTATTCACGAGGCGACTCGCTCTAGCCCAGCGTTCCTCAATTATGGAAGAAATCCCGAGCCACCGTGCACCACACGAAGAGAAATAGAGCAAGCCCCCAGGCAAAGCTTAGAAGAAGCAGCACGTGATAGCTGACAGGATCGCATGAAAATGCTAGATGATTTTCGGGCTAATGCCCTTGAAAATTCAAGAGCCGCACAAGAACGGCAGGAAAAGTACTATAACGCGAAACACCGCGACATAGAGTACAAAGTGGGCGAAAAGGTATGGGCGAGAAACCGCATTCTTTCCTCCGCTGCTCAAGCTATCGCTGCAAAGCTCAGCCCTAAGTACGCAGGTCCCTTTACCGTAACGGATCGTATCGGGATGAACTCCTACAAGCTTCAGACAGAGCAGGGAGTTGATATAGGCAAGGTAGCCGTGTGTGACTTAAAGCCATGCCGCGACGAAGAGCAGTTCCCTGAGGACTCGCCTCAGAGCGGAGAGTTTCAGCGCTACCGCTACTAAGAGCGTCTACTCAGAAGATAGATTATCACACCTCTCTTGTCAAGCTTCGCAGCATACACAATCAGAAGACTGATCTCATTATACATTTTTTTTTTGTTATTCGCTCGCTGCTAGGAAACATAATAATTATTGTACGGCACCGACGCGTTTAACTTTAGTTCATTTTATTATGTTTTCCTTAGTTCGACAAGAGAGACAAAGAGACTAATAGCTGTTAAACAGGTCTAGTGTACCTTATTATTACTTTTCTTAGATGTTCAATAAATAAATATTTTCCTATTCTCATAAACATGACATTTTAATTCTACATAATCGAGAGAGACTAGTTGATCGAGTTGGTACCCCGTGCTACCAACGTCTGGGGGTGGGGAATATAACGAGCTGACTATCGTACTCTCGTTATGTCTCTCTCCCTCAGTACAACACATATATATACATATGTATAAATATATATTATGTAAATTCTTTCAGCAGCAAGGTAAGTGAGAGAGCAGAAGATCCAGCGTGCGAACACAGAGAGAGAGAGAGAGAGAGAGAGAGAGAGAGAGAAAGAGAGAGAGAGAGAGAGAGAGAGAGAGTGGGAGAAAGCCCACGCTGGTCTCGCCGCCGCGTCCCGCGCGAGATAAGTACGATTCGTTCCGCCGAAAAGTACAGTCGAACGTTTTCGCTTTCTTCCTTGTGTCGGGAACCCTCGTGAACTTTGTGTACGCGAAACCCGCGAGATTGCCTCTAGCAAGCTGTGTCCTGGTGTGTCGCCGGTGTGCCACTCTGAGTGCAACTTCACGCCGCGTGTTCGTTACGAGCTGAGCGACCGCTGCCGCTCGTCTTCCCGCCGTAGTCGGACGTACACTCAAGGCCACGAGGCATCTGCTCTGCTGCCGAGCGAGGGCCCCGGTCATCCGCTTGCGCCGTTCAGGACGAGCCACGAGGCATCCGAGCGAGACTGCACGGAAGCGAATGTAAATACCTGCTCGATCGCTGATCTCTCTCTCTCTCTCTCTCTCTCTCTCTCTCTCTCTCTCTCGATTCTCTTTAGATCAGTATACACGTTACTGATCCTTTATACACGGTAGTAAGCACCGTTATAGGTTATTTTTTAATTTTATCCTTAAATGAAAAATTAGATCCATGAATAATTTTTCAATTTTAAAATGTTTGGCAAGCGATATAAAATTAAAACATTTACTTCCTATTTTTTTTCCATTTATTTGTAGAGTTTCTTTGATGATTCATTTTAAAATTCTATAATTTTAAACTATTAATTTATAAATTATTCTGACAGTTTTAACAAGATTAGATAATTTCAAACAATGACATATTTCAGGATTCTTAAAATTTGTATCATACCAAAAATATAAAAAATACACTCTTCATTAAAAGTGCATTCATACGTAAACATTATAGGAAATCTTATACAAAAATTATAGGATAGGATAATAAGTATTTTAAAATATATATATATCACATTGAAATTTTAAAACACATATAATGATATGTTATTGAAATACATTTTAAATTAAGTAAGGGTATCTACATATTCAATGTCCTGTTTCAATCTACTGTTGCAACGCCGGTACCCTAAGCGGGTCTTGGGCGTAGTCGTCCAGAGCGGACGGGTGGGTGCCTATCACCACTACACAGCGCGTCCTCAGGTTGCGGATAGAGGAACGGCCCCTGAGAAGGAGGTTAACTGCGAATAAATCGAATAAGCAGCCGCGGACAGCCGATAGGCCCGGGCGTGGGTGTGATGAGCCCACAGTGGCGAACGCATTCATCTAGAAACACTACGCAAGCACCACCACAACAACGAACACTCAACAATATTTCCTATTTTCACTTTCTCTTTCTACCTCACTATGTCTATATTCTATCTCTTTTGGCACACATTACAAAAATCCTGCTGTCGTGGAGGATGCGGGAGCGATGACAACTGCCCCGAAAGGGGATGTGTAGAATGATTCGCCACCTGGTCTTACGCGGTAACGAAGCCAGCGCAGGCGCACTGCCTTGCAGGGGGGCGTTAGGATACGAGAATGATTCCGTAGTGTGTCCGACGATGAGTTGGCTCCGTCCTCATCAAAGTCGAAAAGCTCCCATACTTAGTTCTAGAGAGGTATGGGGGTTATCACCTCTAGAACGGTTGACTCACCTGCGATCGGAACAGGATCCGAAACGCGCGGGTTTAACTTACTATCATGGCTCAAAAAAAAACAAAACCCAACCAAAACCAATAGGGACTTAAAGGTGGGGACGTGGAATGTGCGCAGTTTATACAGAGCAGGCGCGTACCAGGAAATCTTAAAAGAAGCTGGCGAGCGCGAATTAGATTTAGTAGCAATACAAGAAACTCGGTGGCAAGATAGCGGGATTTTAGCAAAAGATAACTTCACCTTTATATTCGGGGGCGCGAGCGGACACTCCTTAGGTACCGGATTTCTGGTTAGCAAAAGAATTATACACGCTGTTAAAAGTTTCAAATTCGTGAACGACAGACTCTCGTATATCATCATCGAAGGTGCGTGGTACAATTACGTGGTTATTAACGTGCATTGTCCTACGGAGGACAAAGTGGAAGAGGTAAAGGATCTTTATTACGAAGCTTTAGAACAATTAATCGACCAATTCGCGTCTTACGACACCAAAATAGTAGTGGGGGATTTCAACGCTAAAATAGGGAAAGAGGAAATGTTTAGGCCCACTATAGGCAAGGAAAGTCTGCACGAAACCAGCAACGATAACTGTATTAGAGTCATAAATTTCGCGGCGGCAAAAGATCTTAAAGTAAAAACTACGTGCTTTAAGCACAAGGATATACACAAAGCAACGCGGACATCGCCGGACGGAGCCTCGCAAAATCAAATCGATCACTTCCTTATCGATAAGAGGTGCCACACAAATGTACTTGACGTAAGAACCTATAGGGGGGCGGATTGCGACTCGGATCATTTTCTAGTAGTGGCCAAATTAAGAGCCAAATTAGTAGCCGGGCAAAATAGTAAACGGGCGAACAAAGTAGAAACCTTCGACATTGATAAGCTACGAACCGGGGTAGAGCGTATTCAGTATCAAGTAGAAATAAGTAACCGGTTTCAGTTTCTCGAGGACACAGATGCACCGACGGAGGTAGATGACGACCCAAACAGTCTATGGGCTATCGAAACATAACAGTCTATGGCTATCGAAAGAACGGTAAAAGAGGCCGCGAACAAAGTGCTAGGTAAAAAGAAAAAGCCAAAGAGCAAACCATGGTTTGACGAAGAGTGCGAACTCTAATTTGAAAGGCGCAAAAAGGCTAAAGTAGACAGCGTTCACAATGGAAACGATAGGACCGTAGAAGAGTACCATGAAATAAGAAAGCAAGTGGGTGTGATTTACAGAAACAAAAAGCGCGAGTATCAAAAGAGCGAGATTAGAAAAATAGAAACTAACAGTAAGGAAAATAATACGCGCGAGATGTACAAAGGAATCAACGCTATTAGGAAGGATTTTCAGAGTAGATCGCAATTAATGAAAGATGAGGGCGGGAATCTCGTTACAAGCGAAAATGAACTGTTAAAGCTGTGGAAAGGATATTTTGATAAGTTACTAAACGTACATGAAAACTGCGAGGAAACGGGAGATGAAATCCACACTGCTGAACTCCATATGGAAGAACCGACCTACAAAGAAGTAGAAGCCGCGATCAAAAAACTAAAAAATAATAAGGCCGCGGGAAACGATTCTATACCAGCTGAACTACTTAAATATGGGGGCACCGCGCTTACATTCAGAATTTTTGAACTAGTATGTGCTATTTGGAAAAATGAAACGATACCGGAAAACTGGAAAGAATCCATCATCATACCGATTTTCAAAAAGGGAGATAAGACAGATTGCAATAACTACCGGGGAATCTCACTTTTAGCTACCTGCTACAAAGTTCTATCAAACGTAATACAGGCCAGACTCACGCCCTTCGCGGAAGATATAATAGGAGAGTATCAGTGTAGATTCCGGCGTAACAGGTCGACGAGCGATCAAATGTTTACTATAAGACAGTTGTTAGAGAAAAAATGGGAACATTGCGAAACAATACACCAACTATTTATAGACTTTAAAAAAGCGTACGACTCTATCAAACGAAGCAAAATGTATCAAATCCTTGTGCTCCTCGGAGTATCAAAAAAACTCGTGAAATTAATTCAAATATGTCTGAACGGAAGCACGGGAAAGGTCCGAGTAGGCGGTAACGTATCCGAATCATTCATGATACGCGACGGTTTGAAACAAGGTGACGGTCTTTCTACGGTACTCTTTAACTTAACGCTAGAGTATGTTGTTAGAAAAATGCAAACTAGCGGGCTAGGTGCAACCCTTAACGGAAAAACACAAATTCTGGAATATGCGGATGACTTGGACATACTGGGGGATAACGGTGCAGCGGCAGCGAGAAATGCGGAAATTCTCATAAATGCGGCTGAGGACACGGGGCTAGAGGTGAGCGAATCGAAAACGAAATATATGATCATGGACAAACTGGGCATTTGCGAAGGTGAGGGTGATCTTAGAGTCGGAAATTATACTTTCGAAAAGGTTAGCGAATTCAGATATTTAGGCACAACCATAAATGATCGAAACGAAATTAAAGCCGAGATTAATAAGAGACTTCATTCGGGTAATGCCTGCTTCTATGCCGTGAATAGATTACTAAAATCAAAACTGCTGTCTAGAAATGTAAAAGTAAGGATATATAGGACTATAATAATTCCGGTAATTTTGTACGGGTGCGAAACCTGGGCGCTAACTAAAGCGGAAGAAAACCGTTTTAGGGTGTTCGAAAATAAGGTTCTGCGGAAAATATACTGGCCAAAGAATGATGAAGAAACCGGGGAGTGGAGGAAACTGCACAATGACGAGCTACACAATTTATACTCGTCACCGAATATAAACAGAATAATTAAATCGCGTAGACTACGATGGGCAGGGCACGTGGCAAGAATGGGAGACGATCGCACGGTAGCGCGTATAATGAAAGGAAAGCCAAGCACACCGCGACCTCTACGTCAACCTAGGCGCAGGTGGGGGGACAACGTAAAAACGGACTTAATTGAAATCGGGAGGGAGGGTGCGCAATGGATGGGGTCGGCACAAAATAGAGATACGTGGAAGGCTTGAGTAGATGAGGCGATGAACTTTCAAGTTCGAAATGCCACATAAAAAAAATATCTACATATTCAATAATATTTATTAATAGTACTTGCTATATATCATATGTTGATGATAATGCTATTGACCTGTTGATAATAGTTATCTCTGATAAATTTATCCGTGAGTCTTCGTGATAAATTTATTTTTATTTGTAATTCTGCAACTTGTGAAAGCATTGAAATCGGCATTTTTAATTACTTTGGTCAGTTCTACTTTTTGTTTCTTTGAGTTTAAAAGTGTACTTCAACGTGTTAAATATAACAGTATAAAATAACAAGAACAGTTTTTCATTTTACAGTGTTAAATTTTTAGAGTGGAATAAAATGTTTGTAAATCCCATGAACGTGTTAAACTTGCTTTTAATAACATTTCAAGCACTTAATCTGAAAGAAACTCCAATAACTCAGCGAGAAAGAGATTTAAAAGAGCATATTGAACAAATTTTATTAAACTCTATGCATGAATTTAATGAATTTGAAGTTTTTGAGGATGAAACTCTTGATTTTGCAGAACCTTATAAAGATATTCAAATGCAGGTTGTAGAAGATGATGAAAGAGGTAGTATTACAGATGATAGTTTTCAGCAGTGCACATCAGATGTTGAAGAATTAGATCATGATTATAAAGCAAGAGCAGTAGAGTTTTGGAGAAGTGTTGTTAATAAAAATTAAAATTTAAAAACCGTACAAAATAGATTTAGAAAGGTAACATCAATAACACAATTAAAACGTTGGGCAAAAACTTTAAATAAAGGTGGAACTTATAGAGAAAAAATAGCTAGAATTTGTTCATTTGTGTTAGAAAATTTCAAAGCTGCTGTTGATGCTGGACATATTATCCATGATATAGATTTACAGAAATGGGCCCTGCAAGCACAAAAGGATATTGGTCATGAAGACTTTCGTTTCAAAGCATCAAAACATTGGGTAAAAAATTTTAAGAGAGCCCATAGAATTGTTGGAAGAAAAATTAATAAATTTATTACCAAAAAAACAATAGAAGGAGCAGATTATTTACAAAAAAAGCTGTTGAATTTGTTATTGAAGTGAAAAATCTTATTAAAGAAAAAGGAATAGAAAATGTTTATAATTCAGATCAAAGTGGATTTCAATTAGAAGTCCATTCTGGCCGTACATTAGCAATCGAAGGGGAAAGTCAAGTAGAATACTTGGTGCAATCTGTAGCTTCTACGACTCATAGTTATACAATACAACCAACAATATCTGGTGATGGTAGACTTCTTTCCCCTCTTTTTATCGTTCTTAAAGAAAAAACTGGTGAATTTGGGCTAAATGGCTTCTAAATCAGGAAAATTAACTTCAGGTATTATTTCATATTAGGCGTATTCGAATAATTATGATACTATTTTGGATTCAGAATTCATCCTGTGTTATTATTAGTGATCATTTTTTTGTCTATTAAAAATGACTAAAATTTGAAATTCGTCTGATTTACATCATTTTAAAACATGGCTCAAAGAAGTATATTTTCCGACTATTGGTTTATCAAGTGTACTTTTGGTAGACTCATGGACTGGGCACTGTCCTTCAGCCGTAGAAGAAGTAAAACCTACTAATAAAGAAATAACTTTAAAAATAATTCCAACAGGAACTACAGGTAAAATACAACCGCTAGATGTTTTTGGATTTAGGGAAAAATTATGTAAGACACTTTTCGGACAGCGTTATGATGTGTAGCGAATGAAAGCAATGAAACTTATGCTTGTATAAGATTTTATTCAACCAAAGCTACTATACTTCTTTTACTAATTTCCCTATATATCTGTCATCAAGTAAAAAATTGTACTTACTATCAAATAGCTTTTATTTATCTATATATTTATTCATTAGGTGTTAATAGACTAAGTACGGATTATTATAACATATACTATACAGTAAATTAATACATAGATATAAAGTTAAATATGAATTTTTATTCAATGTTTATTACATAAAAAAGCTGTACAAAAAAGTTTTGGACTTATATATTTAATGAATGCAAAATGTCATGGCTTATTTCCTTCTTTTTAGTTTAATTTTTTTTATTTTTGAGATAAGAGGAAGCAGTGGTCTCGTTGACTTTCGACATGTGGAGCTAGCGTTCAAAGGCTCTACTGGTCTTCTGATGCTGTTAGCCCGTCTCCTCCTTTCTGCCTGCAGCTTCTCCCGGGTCTGTTGATATTTCTGCAACCGTTTTTCCGTGAAGATTGCTCTGCTAGTAGGTTCCGGGATGAGCTTCGTCATTTTTCTCCTGAGATATTGGTGAGGATTCCCAAGGGGGATCACTTCCCGGATATCTGCAGCTAGTCGTTGCTTTACAGGTTGAAGCTGTTTGCGCAAATCCTCCTCGAGTGTCAACTCCAACATCTTCTCCTGCAGTTTTACTTGTTGCCTGATTTTTTCTTCCAACTAGAAATATTGTAGAATGCTCCATTGTTCTTTCTCACTATTAGGTAACATTGGTACAGATGCCATTTTTTTTTAATCGAAGAATGGAATTATACTCTTTGTATGCGAGCAAGCGGTTCAACGGTAAGCGGAATTCTACCGAGACGTTCAGCGAGCCAATTACCCCTACCATTCCAGCGAGCCAATGCTCTCGCCGTTGAGTCACCCCACCACCACTACTCACGAGCATCCGCGCCGCTAGGTGACGTCACAACGTATCTCATCCGGTTTAAATTTGATACTTGATTTCAGGATGAAAAGAGACCCCAAACGCTCTGTTGGTAAATGCATGAAACGTTATTAACTGATGTAGGAATCACTGATTTCAGGTTGAAAACAGACATAGAGCTCTCTGTCCATTTCTGTCGGTACATGTAGGAGACATAATCGACTGATATATACTAGGGATCTATGATTTTTACATATTATCTACTTCATCAATACCTTCTGTCAAATTTAGTTTCCGTTCAAGCACCCAAGTCTTCAGTGCGCATGCTCCTTCAGCTGCACATACCGGTTTTTTAGATAGTTTGTGGTTGTTGCATGTTGTATATCTCTTCTTCCGCAGCTCTTTCAATGATGGGCATCTTATCTCGCCAAGATCAAAAACATGAGGTACTATTTTCTCCAACCATCTTATTTTTTCTGGACCTTTGACATATATTTTATATGCTCCTCGTAGAAGATTATGAAGAGTGTGTACCAGATCCTCGTACGGAATCTCTCCATCAGTCCAGGATATTCCTAGGTAGTTGCGTTCTAACCATCGGTTCTCACATTTTCTCCATCTCGGTAGCGTGCTCCAGGAGTACGGTGGTTGAAAGAGAAAGACTGATGGAGTTGCATCTTCTTCGAGAGCAACGATTGCTATCTCTTTGAAGATGAACTCATTGCAAGTGCTCTTGAAGACTTACCCCTCCACTTACGTCTTAGTCAATTAGATCAATGCTTCCCCTTCTATATTCTTACGAACCAATAAGCGTTATAGCTTTCCTACTATGGAGGGGGACCTGTTCGGGGGGGGGGGGGGGGGAAAAAAGGAGCTACGGCAGACCTAAGAAATAATTCTCACCAGTCGATCGACGAGTGAACACATTGTACATAGTGCAAAGAACTCCTCGAAGATTACTTAGTGAACACCTAGTGCAAACGAATTCTCGAAGACGACGATTCAAGTATACCTAGTGCGAACCTCGAAGAAGACGTTCCAGAACTATCCAGGGTAAGCATTATAAATTGTTTATTACAGATGGCTACCGAGTACTACCAGCAAACCATCATTTGCATACCATTCAAGACAAGCTCCTTGATCTGGCGAAGAGAGG